>DWGR01005732.1:0-10178 GCA_018247715.1 Heliconius burneyi
CTTAACACACTTGAATCAATTTTCATTTTCTCCCTCTGGTGACAAAACGACGCACTGCACCCCCACCATTCAATCCGAAGTGTCTCGAAAATTTGGTGAGGAACAATGTCTTAATACTAGATTGAATCTGCCTACATACTAGAGTACAACATACAACTAAAATACACTGGAAAATATGAAGCATCTGATTACATTAGACAATGACTGTGAAGTTTGATCCCCACTAGAAAGAATAAATTTGTTAAACATATTTGGAAGCAATTTGTTCTACCTTAATATTCTCTGCATTGGCACACATTATTGTGATCCTAAAAAAATACAGAATACAGGCAATATCACTTATAAGATTAGAAAACAGTAAGAGTGCCTAAGTTTAGTTTGCTTTGCCTACTTTGCTTAATGCAAAAGTTTAAAAAAGATAATCATTTTGGTAATTATAATGATTACCACTTATTATATAGACACATGAAGTACCAATGTTGTTATAGATATGATTGTATATGTCTTCCGCTGAATTGATAAGCAAAACATAGTTAAATGGTTCCATTTAATAAATATATACAATGAATAACATATATGAGAATTAAATCTAGTCAAAAGGATGTTTTCACATGGTAGCCATGGTAACTGCTATGTTTAAAATATATCATCCATAATAATAATACAATACCTGAAACTATGAATTTAGAATCTACATACAATAGTGAGGGCAGTTGTGGCCAAGCATGCAATTGTAAATGCAACAGGTTGTGGATTTGATTACCACTTGATAAAATTATATATTTTATACTTCACTCTGCTGCTGCTTGCTATTCAACACACAATGATTACAGACTTTGGCGCAAGGTGGTGCTGTCCCACTGCCTGACAAATGCCTCAAGATTATTCATTAATGTATTACTAGCTACTCACTTGCAGCTTTGCCTACTTGAAATTCATATTTATTAATTAATTAATCTATATTACTTTTGTGTTATAATAACATTATAATTTAAAAGACAATATGCAAGTATATGACAATATGTAAGTATATGTACTTTAAAAACATTATGTTTCAGTCAAAACAATAAAACAATTATTTTTTAACCATTTAATTGAACAACATACTTTATATTGAAATAACTTTTTTATTGATAAATTAAAAGAAAAGCAACACTAAATCTAAAGGAGTATGCTAAAATACAACAGTAAGAACTGCCCTCAAAACAGAGAAGCCATTTCTGAGATTAATGGGTATAAACATAGACAAAAATTAAAAGTAATTTATTTGTATTTTATTACACTGATGTAAGCCACCAATTATAGATTTTCTAAATATGTATAGACCATGTGATCAGCTACAATTTTATTATATCTATAGATCGCCTGTCAATTGTTAACTATTTATTTATTAGAAAATTAAATAATATTTATAGATAAAAATTATGATAATAAATATTATGTTCCAAGTGTATTTATATGATAAAATAATTCAGATACATTGAATATCAATAAATATGTAAATATAAATAAAAAATTTCTGAGGCAGACTTATAGAATTATTTCTTAGTAAATAATATTGCCTAAAGTCTGTCTATAATATATTATGAAAATTTTACCTCCATTTTCCTCAAGAATTTGTACTGTTTCTCCAATTTCAAGTGGTAATCCCGATCGAATATCTCCCTTCCAGTTATACACAGCTTAAACAAAGTTATTTATTTAAAATTAAATAAATTAGCAAACTAACAAATAATTACTAAAGTAATAAATAAGTATTTAATGAATTATCAATAGAATATTTCTCTTAACAAGAAAATTATAGATATTGATGGTTGAAAACTTTTTTAATTGAAAATAAAATTATAAATTATTATTATATTACATCAAAGATTTTTTTTAATAAAAATATTAATAAGTAATCATAAAATAATAAGTAATTATAAGCCAGTAATTTGAATATGTAGACATTATTAAGAAATATATTAAATTATACAAATATAAACAATGTAACAAGTTTGCATGTTAGTTACATGTATTTTAAATTATATTCTTACAATAGATAGAAACTAATTAAGCAAACGTTATAATTGTAATAAAACTTCTATTTATAGAAAAAATAATGTCGGAAATAATTAATTAAAAATTCATAACATGTATTTACGCTTCCTGTAATTCTGCAGGATGTATTACTGATTGAATCCAAACGTCAATCTTACCGACGGCTAATTTTGGAGATTTCGACGGAATCCACATTTTATAATATCCAGCTTCCAAATAATATATTGACGATTGTAAAGTAAGTCACTACACCATTGTTTAAGATTTACAAAAATAAAACACTGAAGTATGAATCTGAGCCCAAATATCTTGTTTTTTTGCCTACATAAAAAATTACACTGCGCTAGAATCGCGCTCATTGGCCAAAGGATAGGTAAGTAATATAGATAACTTAGAAATAGAAATACATTCGTGAATATTATCACGAGTTGTTTTCATACGTTTTTATGATTTAATTTTTGAGTACATTTACGGGGCTTTTACATAATGCTCTTATGTAAAAAATCTGTATATTTTTATTAAAAACTATATTTTAATAAATTATGTTATCTTTAAGAAATGTCAACGATTAAATCGAACGAATCAATCGAAACGAAACGAAACAAAATTGTATTCTGCTTATGAATAATCAATTGTATTGTTCCTTAGATATTTTTAATCGCCACTAATCTCTATACACCCCGTTTAAATTCACAGGGTAAATAGACATTAAAGACTGGAACGTTAATAAAAATAATAATAAGCAGCCCGCAGTTGGGGAGTCGTGACCCTACGGAATTAAGACCTTCGGAGAGGAAGTGTAATTTATTCCCCGCCTCTTGCCTTGACTTGCTGGCAGAACGGAACGCAAAAGCTATGTATATGCTCGAAAGAGTGAAAGTACTCAATTTGTATAATAGAAGCTTCTTCACGAGCACCTCATGATGGTGAAACCGATGTACACTCCACTCTCTTACTACTTATATACTTATCTTCTTTATTAGCTGACAATACAATGCGTTCCGTTCAAGGAATTACGCAGCTTTCTGAGGGTCCATAGTATGTGAGTCACCGACTACTTTTCGTCAACCATTCAACTAGAGACTGACTAACGGGTTGAAAAGGAGGACTTCCGTTAGTGTCATCCAATAGCTCAGTAACTAATCCATCCAAACTCTATTCCATAGTCTTAATTTAGTTTCCCATTTCTCTATAGTTCCTCACATTACTAAGATGTACCATCACTGAGCAATTGCCTGTGGTTACTCAAAGATCGATCTTGCCTAATGCGTCACAGTAAAACATTCTTACATTTTCTAAACGACACCTAACCTATTAAGTTTTAAAATTGTTTCCCCACGCAAGCCTTCCTGAAAATCAAATGTATTTTTTATTAAATTTACTTTTAATTTCGTTTCTTCGGTACTTGGTTATAATATGATGCTTTGGACTTTAATATGTAATATCGATTTCTTGAAATCGACAGTTGAATTATGTAGTGTCTCAGCAAATTTTAATTTCTACTTTGATATATTGTATATCTGTGACCACTGACACACCAGTGACAATACTAATGTCATATTAATAGTTTGATGTTTTCAGTTTAAAGTTTTTTCAATTATGCTATTCTATGCTTTCTCAAAACAGTTATTCTGTAATTTTTTAAACAGTATACACCCAACAAAAATTATGTCAGACGGTTTTATTCCTTTAAACCAGAGTACTCCAGTGCAAGGTAAATGGCAAAACAGGACAAATGGAAATCAAAACAACTCTTACAAAAACAATTGGCCTAAAAAGAATCAACATCGGCGTGGGCATTATCAAAATAATTGGCACAATAATTCTCAACACAGCAACAGCTTTGGAGTTAGTAAAGCTAATTTACATAAATATTAATATTCTGTTGCAAAGAATATTCAATAGCACGTTATTTTATTTTCCAGAGTGACTACAATAGCAGTTATGGCCGTGAAAATACTAACATTGATGCTTATCTTCATCCTTCTATGTTAAAAGATCCATGGGCACATTTAAGGAAGGAAAAACAATAAACTTTTCATAAAATATTTAGAATGTCTATATTAGGAACTAATAAAACATGACAAATACATTCTAGTAATTACTACGATGAACTTTCTATTTTTATAGTATATACAAGGTGTCTCAAAAGAAATTTTATATTTATAATTATCATTAAAAAAAACTAACTAGTTATTAGTAAAATGTTTATTTTTTTCTAATATACAGACTTTGGGAATTAAGTTTTAAAAATAATGTCATCCAAATGTTTATCCTTGCGTTCACGGCACTCATTCAACCTAACGTTAAAATTTCTTGTGATGGCTTGGCAAGTACGCTCAGCAGTGGCTTTCATTTCGTTGGAATATTTTGTTTTAATTGACCCAGAGAAGATGGTTTGCTGATGTACACTTTAGATTTAAGGAAACCCTACAGGATAAAGTCCATTGGAGTGAAATCAGGACTGCGTGGGGGCCAATTTATGTCCCCTCTTCTGGAGATTAATTTGCCTGAAAAAATCTCACAAACTCGTGGTAGAGACACATTAGACGTGCACCAATTCAATTTTATAGGGGTGCAGCTTTTAGATCTTTGCGCAAAATGTGTTGGAGCGATAATCTATGCACATTCAAAGCAAATGTACGCTTCAGAATTGAGAGGTCAGGATCAACACAAACACACTGATTGACTTGTTCTACGTTTTCTTCTGTCCTCGATAACCTTGGCCATCAGATTTTAGTTTATCTAAAGTTGAGCCAGTCTCTTCAAACTTTTTTACCCAATTCCAAATTAGAGGTATGCTTGGCGCATCATTTAAGTAATGAAAGTTATGAATGTTGCAAAAATTTCGTCGCAAAATAACTCAACCACGCCAACTGATTTGGATAATTTCTTTTTTTATTGGAAAGAATATACTTCAGTAGTTCAGTCAGGGTAATTTGATAAGAGTTTGGTTAGGGTTTGATTATGGGATGTCATGGAAGCTAGTTATTTTTGTTAATAATTGTAATTATTATTCTTAATTTTAAAAGCTAAAGTCGTAGGCGGGGGCACAAAGTGTAAGTATGAATGCACCTGGTTAGGAGTTTCGATCAAGGTCAAGGCGAAGTGAGGCGTTTAGCTCCGCCACTTAACCAAGTGAAGTTGCATGAACAAAATCAGTGGCCATCAATGGTACTCAAGATTAACTGTAGTAAGACAAAAGTAATGATTGTTGACCGTGCTAATCGTTAAAAGGTATATTTATTGCGAATTGTGATGTACAAACGTATGTCTATCTGTGAGTGCTGATTTTAAAATTGGAGCCTGTGTAGTTATTTCTAGATCAATTATGAATATCATGAGAAAAATATGGAGAAACACGACAAAAACCAAGTAAATTAGATTAGTTAGGACTCTAGTGTTTCCCATATTTATTTACGCTTCCGAGACATGGACACTTCGATAAAATGAGATGAGGACAGACGTTCTCGAGGTGTTGTGTTAGAGAATGATGCTTGGAGTGTCTTGGACTGAATTCAGGACCAATGAGTCCATTCTCAGAGAACTCTGCATTAAATTTTTTTGTCAAGGAGATTATTTTATGTAACGCCATGTAATTTAAGGGGGATTTGAAGGCAGCAGGCCACGCGATTTTCAGGATTTTTTTTATTTATGTAGGCTGCTACTTGGCAATCTGTTTAAATAATATAATGCTCTCAATGGCCTTCTCTACGAGTGCACCAGGAAGGCAGCCAACCGCGTGGGAAGGTTTCGGACGGGCTGGCGCACCATCAAACTTTAAAATGATGACCACAACCGCACAACGAAACGACAAAAAAGAAGAAATTAATGGTATCGGCAAGCGTAGCGTAGGGCGCCCTTCAGTTCGCTAGACCGACGACCTGAAGAAGGTTGCTGGCTTCGAATGCGAAAGGCGGAAGATCGGGAACTCTGACGCACCCTGAGGAAGGTCTATGTCTAGTAGTGGACCCGAACAGGCTGATTTGATTGATTGATTGAGTCAAGTCGAACTTGCCCACCCAGCGTTGGAACGCAGTGTTGTGAAAGTTGACAGATTTAAATGTGAGGGCAAGTTTGTGCACTCAACTTTGAGTGTAGCTATAGTAGCTGCTATAGTAGGAATTCATAATATCTTTAATTGTACTAAAGTACATAAGGAAACATAAAAAATATTTCTTATGCAAAGGTGGATCTCTATAAGACATATTTTCCAGTCAACCAGTGGAAATAGATGAGTTACTTATCTATAAGTACCGTTTAGGTTTTGATCACGCCACGAATTTAATACAAAATGCACCAAAACATTGTAAACGCTCGTATCCTCTTATTGTTTTTTTGAGGCTCAAAGATGATTATTCATTTAGAATAACGATGGATAAAGTATTTGACACATTTATTTCATTGATAAGTGGAACAAACTTAAACCACTTTTTTGTCCGATAAGTAGTTAGCCTACTAATGAAAAACGAAAATTTTGGGGAAGTGACGATTTATTTCTCAACATCTCTCCTTTAAGGGTAATACACTTGACCCAGCGATACTCCAACTTTTTAACCCGTCTGAAAAATAAGTTTTCTCGCGGTCTGAAAAATATGCCTCCGTGGCGGCGATGACTTCCTCCTTCGACTCAAATTTCTGCCCAGCGAGTGACCTTTTCAAGTTTGGAAACAAAAAGAAGTTGCACGAGGCCAAATCTGGAGAATACGGTGGATGGGCCGGCAGTTCGTAGCCCAATTCGACCAATTTGGCCATGGCAACGGCGGAGGTGTGAGCCGGTGCGTTGTCATGGTGGAAGAACACTTTTTTCACTGCCAAATGGAGCCGTTTTTTCTTCATTCATATTCATAGTAGGCCCCTGTGACTGTTTTACCCTTGTCCAGGTAGTCGATGTAGATCACACCTTGTGACCAGAAAACAGAGGCCATCACCTTTCCGGCCGATAGGACAGTCTTCGCCTTCTTCAGAGCAGGTTCGCCTGGTAAAGTCCACTGTTTCGACTTGGTCTCTGGTGTAACGAATCTTGAATCCACTGGTTCAAGTTTCGTCGGCGGTCACAAAACGACGCAAAAACTCCTTTGGATTGCGTTAAGGCAGCCTCAAACACTGCTCTGATGTCCTCTCACGGATGCGCTTGTTGTCCGGAGTGAGCAAACGCAGCACCCATCGTGCCGACAGCTTTCTCGTGCCCAAAATTTCTTGCAGGATATAACCCACGCGGTCTTTTGAGATACCTACTGTCTCAGCTATCTCGCGCACCTTTAATCGGCGGTCTGCCATACGAGATCGTGGATTTTTTTCACGTTATCAAGAATCGAATCACCGACCGATATTGCTCTTTTTCCATTTTTATAAAATCAAAACAAAACCACAAATTCAATTCGACTTAAATTTTGGGGTTAGTCTTCTACAAGAAGGTTCTACACGATAGTAAATTCTTCTTGCGATAGTGACGCCATCGGGCGGTGAGGCTAAGTACTTACCGGACCACCCTCGTACTTACCTATTTGTACATCTCTCTGGTTACCTATTCCCAAAAATTAAGATCTGTAATGCTAAAAAACAAACTCTCTTAACTTTACAGGTGCACTAAAAGGACTATTTCCGTTATTCGATGCTATCACCCGTCAAAAGACATTTTCAAGGATTTCTTTTCTTCAGTAAAGACTTGGATACGTTCCAGTGACCGAATTTATAAGGACATCGCTTTATGTGCAAGCTTATTTAAGTTAAAGATAAGCCTACTATGGATTATACTCGGTCAACAATTTCTTTATTAATATGTTATACGTCTGGCCCGTATTTTTCTAGTTTGTGAATTCAATATAATTTAAACCGGCCATCAGAGCTCAATAGAGTAGTATCAGACTGTACATGCTTTGATTATGGGTTCGATCTACATAATAAATCTAAATTTCTAAAATTTTAGATTTTTTATTTATTTATTGAGTTTATACCTCTAGTCAATTAAGTATTTAGATTAGGCTGGCGTGGGCAGGTGCACAAGCGCGCCACTGTAAATGCAACGGTTGTGGATTTGATTCCCGTTCGGGGGAAAGAAATATTTAGTATTTTCATTTCCTTGTTCTGGTGACGAGGAAAAGCGTGGCGTTGAGTTCTGCCACTAACTTAAGCAACGAAATATTTAAATACGACAAAATAAAATCCCAAAAGCTTAAAACTATGATTTATTGAGTGTATAACAGTACACACATACAGGTTGGTTTTTTAGTATAGACAAGCATACTAAAAAACCAACCACTATTTTCTAAAAACACTAAAATAGCATCAAATAAAAATAAGCGGGCGAAGCCGCGCGCTATTAGCTTTATTATTAAAAACCGTTTTTGCGTATATTGGAAAAAGTTAACTTAGCCGAAACGTTGTAAATCACATAGGTTCTTTTGATCATTCACGTAATCGCGCGTTTTTTATCCCCTTTCAAACTTCATCCCTCCAATTTGACGGGTTGCTAAGTAAGTAAGCTTCCATTAAGGGGGGAAATCATAACGCAGACTAGATGTCGTGAACAGATTGTGTTCAAAGGCACTCCTTACTTAATGATAATTTTTTTATGTGGATACACAGTATTAAGTAAAGTACCTACCGTGCCTGATTTAGTCACACGTATTTTATACATTTTGATTTACATTTCTGTGCAATTTACCTAATCGTATTTTTGGATTGGAAAATTTTTATTTTTATATAAATATTTTTTTCTTTTTTTTAGCTTCACGCTGTATCCCGCATATAGCAGGGTAGACACAGTGAACCTAGTGTTAAAACACTCCGTTCCCCCACTTTCCGCCGAATTCTGGAGGCATTGCGTGTTGAGTGGCAGAACTCAACGCCCCTTTTTACCTCCACATCAGAACGAAGAAATGGAAATATAAACGAAAATAAATATTTCACTTTCTCGAGTGGGGATCGAACCCACAACGGCTGCGTTACAGTCACACCCTTCTGCCGCTGCGCCACGACGGCCTCAACTTATTACTACTATTAGTAAGTATATTTCGACCTTACAATAATATATTTTTAATATTTATACTAGACACATTTCATAAAATTAATATGTAAATACTATAAATATGTATCTCTCCGTTTAATTATGTGCGACGATGCTTATATTCGCCACTTCAATAGTTAAGAGCAAATAGTAACACCGAGTAGTATGAATGTAAGCGCGACGATGGTGGATTCGATTTCCATTCGGGGAAATTAATAAGATCTATTTCCTCGTTCCGGTAACAAGATCAAGTGTGGAGGTCCCTTACGTAACGTTTCCGCCTTATTCTATCCTGCTTTATATGGGAAACATCGTGAAGATAAAAAAAGAAAATGAAATATTATTATATTTAATAATATTATATTATTAATTAAACCTAATTCTCTAATTAAAAAATACTATACCTATCGTTGTTATAATTGCAAAAAATATGTTATAAAACAGGATAATGTCTAGTGATAAAAATAAATAAAATATATGTGTTATTTATACATTTAAGTATGACTTCTACACCCAAGTGTAAAATTAAGCATTAATTATGGTATCACAAAAGGCTTTCTGCTAGTCTTCACTGCCAATGGAACTAAAATAAAAATAATTTACCAAATTGCCCTAATCAATTCTGGTAGGGGACACCACGCTATTTCGAAATTAAGAACCAGCCGTTTTATTAAGAACCAGACATTTACATATAAAAAGCCTTCTGAAAAATTCAAGATATTTTAAATGGCTTGTTCTTACTAAACCGAAATTATACAAGTGAGTAGGAACCTAAGAAATAAAGTACGTAAGTAGTAAAGCTTTACGCGATACAGCATCCCGCATACAGCAGGGTAGGCAGAAAAAAATATAGTGTAAAGACACTTTGTTTCTCATTATCCGCCGATATGTTGAGGCATTGCGTGTTGAGTAGTGGAACTCAAAATTGCGCTTTGTTCGACACTAGAGTGTAAATTAAAATATTAAATATTTAATTTCCTCAATTTGGAGTCTAACTCTCTTCTCATAATTACTTACCTCTATTCATTAAATCAATTCTAAGTATAACAAAAAATAAAATATCAATTATATCATAACATAATTAGATTCTCATTATCTTGTTCCCTGAGCTCGGGTGTGGGTGTAGCTG
>DWGR01005733.1:0-10176 GCA_018247715.1 Heliconius burneyi
TCCCTTGCTAGCTCATACCAGGTGCAGCTGCTACAATCGGTGCAAAACGTTGCACTACGCCGCATCACAGGCGCCCCCTGGTACGTGAGGAACGCCACTATAAAGCGTGACCTCCGTATCGAGGACTAGAGCGTTCACATCCAAAACATGGCAGCCCGGATGTACCGTTTGGCAGACACTTCGCAATTTCATCATCTGAAAGATATTGCTCCTTGGCATACTCGCCCTCCAGACGCTGCTGTGAGAAGACTCCCCAGAGACGTCCTTCCTTTATCACCACCAGACTCCGACCTCTAAGATGATACCACGGTCGCTGGTCGCCTAAGCTGGGCCTCCCCCGGGTTACCGGGGGTCTCACCTGGCTGGGCAGACCGCCCAGGTACCATCTAGACCATCCCTCCCCATGTCTCACCTTGAGACACATTGTATAGGCCTAGGCCCACCCCAAGGCCACGCTCATGTTTATGAGCGGAGATTGACCCAACGGCCAGAGGGTCCTTCACCCTGAAGCCGTCTCCCCTCTCCCCTTTTTATTTTATTTAAAAAAAAAAACATTTGCTACTTTTTGGTTCCTATAAATTGTCGTTTTATTAACTTTAGACAAACCTTACGTATTTTTCATTTTATTTAGGAAATTATTATTTCTTCGTATTGTTCTTATCCACAGAATACATTTACTTATCTGGTCTACGTCTATTTCAAAATCCTAGTTAGCAGCACTGATCAAATGTTTTATGTCAATGTCAAACCTTCAAGTTATGATAGAAATGAGAATGTTTATTAACTAAAATTAGGTTGTAATATTTTTCTCCGTTTCTGTTTAATTATATTTTTTTAAATTTTTCATTAAAAATGTCATTAGTAATGCGAAAATCAGCTCTTGATATTTTTAGTGCGACTAAATGGATTGTGACAAGAGGTACTAACCTATTCATCTATTTTGAATTCTTTTAGGCATTGAATAATTAAAATTGTTTAAAAATAATAATAATGTATATTCTTTTTGCAGATTGCCGTTTGTTATCTTCTCTGCCAGACAAAGCAGAAGTGCCGGCGGAAGTAGAAAAACCAAAAATATCTGGACGTAGACCACAGTCATATAATCCGATATTAGAATATCGGCATGTATATCCCGAATTTTTACCAGACCCCAATCCTAAATGGCGAAACGCATTGCGTGAAAAATTAGAAAGAGCAGATATGTTAAAAAGAAGAAGTCAAATTGACTTACCAGAATTTTATGTTGGTAAGTTGATAATAAATTAAAACATTCAAACTAAATTTTTAAAGTAAATATTTGAAGTAGTTATATGCATGATTATACTTATTTATAAAGTGAATAGGCATTTGCTAGGCCAGTGTGCACCACTACATAGCCTCAGGAATACTCAACAGGCTTGATGCGGTCAAATGCAAGCCTATAATCAGTATAAAAATAATTAAAGCAATACAATCATAGTTAAAACAAAGTGATAGAAGCCTGTGCAGTTTTCCCATGCTCATCTGGTTAGACCTTTTTCACTATCCAAAGATTATTTATTAAGTATTAAATGATTACTTCATTTAACCAGAGATAATGCTGCTACTTACCTATATTAAATATTTAAAAAATTTTTAAATAGTTGTAATTTATGAATGCTCTCTCTTAGTGTTGCATTTTCATTTTTAGGTTCTATACTAGCTGTTACAATATCCGATCCACATGCTCAGAGTAAAACTAACAGATTTGTTGGTATATGTATCGAACGAAAAGGCTGTGGTTTAAGAGCAGAATTTACTTTAAGAAATGTTGTTGACCACCAAGGAATAGAGGTACAAAAATTTAACAATTATAATTACCCGCGGCAATGTTTCTAGGTCGATATGATATGGTTACCTTCAAAAAGCGCGTCTATCTCCACCTTAAAGGCTGACAACGCACCTGTAGCTCCTATGGTATTGCACGGGGTAATGGGCAGCAGTGATCACTTACCTATAGGTGACCCGAACGCTCCTTTGCCTTGTCCTTTTCCCATAAAAGAAATATATATATCTTCTAGTGTTTATAGTTATGTTATTTATATGACATAAATTGAATTTGTATATTGTTTAGTAATAATGAAATTTCATATCTCAAATTTAGTTTTATGAAAATACTTGAAACAATATTATGTATTATAATTCCAATCTAATATAAAATTTATTTGTATCCAATTAAAATATTTTTTACAATATTTCCTTAATTTTAAGATATCAGAAATAAATTGATTCTTATTCAGCTTCTTATGTAATAATTTTTGGGCATGAGATTTTTTTGGTACCAATTTTACAGATTCGTTATGAGTTATATGATCCAACAATACAAAATGTCCAAGTTCTTCGCTTGGAGAAGCGTCTTGATGACAAATTGTTTTACTTAAGAGATGCCTTACCTGAGTACTGCACTTTCCCATTGGATATGGATCCTGAAATACTGCCTGAAGGAACTCCAGTGCCAGTTAACACAGTGCAGGTAATTAATAATTACAAAAAACCAGTCATGCAAGGTCTTAGGTACAAGCACACTGGTAATGAGGCAAAGTGTGTTATTGAATTCTGCCACTCAGCCAACAATGCCTCCAGAATTAGACAGAAAGTGGGGAACTGAAGTTTTTTAATTTGAGTGGAGTGTCTTAACATTTGGTTCTTAGAGTCCCTTTCTTTGCCTTCACTGCTATATGGAGAAAAAGTTCAATAATAAAGAAAATAAACTTATAATGGTAGAGCTTACTTGAATTTATAATATTATTTGCATTTAGCATTTAAATCCTCATACATGTAATTGGAATGGAAAGAAATAATTTATTGTTAAGACTCTTTTCTAAACTTTTAGCCTATTATTATAGAGATATTGTATGTCTTTTATCTCACCAGCGCAGGAATAGTCCCTTCTATGCTAATATTATTATCATGTGGTTTTTATTTCTATTAGTATTATAAATGAGTAAGTTTGTGAGCATGGATCAATGCCTGTTCCTATTTCACATAAAAAATACTGAACAGATTTAATTGAAATTTTACAGAACCATGGCTTATGCATCAGTAAAACACATAGGCTACATTTTATGTAAAAAAAATGTATAATTGCTATAATTTGAGAAAATTGCAAGTAATCTATAAATATTTTTTTTCTTACACAGGTAAAATTGAAGCCAAGACCGTGGTTGGAAAGGTGGGAAAGGCAAGAACTCAAGGGGGTGTCAAATATTGAAGAGCACTTGAAAGAAAAAGATAGAGTCAGAAGAGAACTAAGGAAGACACCATGGGAGAAGTTTGACTTAATGAAACAATACAGGTAATGGTTATATTTTACTTTCAGCTTTAAACTATATCCTGTATATTGCAGGGTAGATAAAACAAACTTACAACCCAATTGGAAAAAAGTATAAAGTGAAATTATACATTTAAATCCCCAACTCTTGGATATGATTTAAGTACTCCAGCAAATTATAGCTTGTAATCTTATCAAATGTTGAATATCTTATATGCTTGTTACAGCATTATTTTTATTGTAAGTATGTGCAATCTTGATTGTGTAATTTAAATAACATATTACATATAAATGAGTTTACTAGTATCTACACTTTTGTGTGATTTTAGCTATAGAAAAAGTGTAATTTGGACTTTAAAGTAACTTACCTCAAATTATTTATTCTTTATTCTTGGCAGTTAAGAAAATTTATTCATAAGCTGACATCATATTTATTTTCCTTTTTTTATTTACAGAAAAACAATACCAGCTGAAGATCAATCAGAAATTTGGAGCGAAGTTTATAATCAGCTGGAACAAATGAGAGTGTCACGTAAAAAGTTCTCTAGGAAACGCACATTTGTTCCTCCTAAATCTCAGCTTGGATAGAATTAGAATTATATGAATAGTTTTAATACAAATACAGTAGAGTTCATTCAATTTACAAGTTGTTTTTTTTAATGGATTCTAAAGTTATCAATGTAATGAGTTAAAAAGAATTACTGTTAATAATCCAATAAGTTTCTTAGGGTTACTCTTTTAAACGATGTTCAACAATTAATTTTAAATATACTGTCATTTCGTAGGTACTCTGAAAGTAATATTTTTTTTATGGAAAAAGACATGGCAAACGAGCGTTCGGGTCACCTGATGGTAGGTGATCACCGCCGCCCACGACCACGCGTAAAACCAGAGGAGCTACTGGTGCGTTTCCGGCGACTGCAGCGAGCGAACGTTACTGCAGCATTTCGCTAACGATTATTAATTGTTAGTTGTTAATTAACCAATTTTGAAGTCGGTGCCAAGTAAAACAAACCGATTTAGTAATTTGATATTTAGTAAGGTCGTAGTAGCATTAGCTTGACACCAACTTCAAAACTATAAAATCTTTGTAAAATTATTTTGTTACTTTTTAGTTCGTTGTTAGAAGTTGGTTTTTCCTTTTTGTTAAACATTAATTTATTTTACTATTTTAAGTGATGAGTAGACCTTAAAAGGATGCTTCTTATATGAGTAGTGGTGGTGGTGGTAGTGGTTTTAAAATCGGTTGAAAATGAGAAAATCCTCTTTTTTGAGATTGGTTAAAAAGAAATGCAATTATAAGGAATCTCACTTCTGACATCAATTTTAACAATGTTTTTCTTTGCAACTAAATTATAATATTTTCACCAAAAAAAAAAAAACTAAACTAAACTAAAAAACTATTAATTTTGATCATATCCCATTATCAGAACCTTACCAAACTTTTACCAGACTATCCTTATAATATATCCTTTCAAATAAAAAAAGAATCATCGAAATCGGTTGGCGCCACATTGAGTTATTCGCCCATATGTCGCGTGCATACCGAATGCAAATTTAAGACATGTGATTTTCTCATAGATACCAATGTCAAAAAAAGATTTTAAAAAAATGGGGCCACATGGGAAGCACTAACTTTCAAATTAAAAAAAAATCAAAATCGGTTTACCCAGTCAAAAGTTATGAGGTAACAAACAAAAAAAATACAGTCGAATTGATAATCTCCTTTTCTTACAGAAGTTGGTTAAAAAAGTAAAGTTAAAAGTGATACGTTTAAAAAATATATATAAATTATCACTAGATGGCATAGTTCGCCGCGTACGGCACAGATAAAAAAGAGAAGCGTCATCTTTATGTCAAACTTGACAACCTGTATACTATAAGATTTTTTTACTCTGTAGAAAGACTGCGGATGCGATATGATTGTTTAATGTTTATCGAACTTATTTCGACTAATAAATAGCTGAAGTTATTTTAATAATTCTCAATTAAATAATATTAAAATGTTTCTTATTTTTAAACAATAATTCTGGCATGAAAATTTTCATGTATGAAAATTAAATCGTGTCGTTGCATTCACATGTAAATTTTTATGCAAGTGCACTGTGCAATCAATGCGTGCGGTACAGACGGTTTGCAAAATCGTTGGTAAAATTTGTTAAATAAATATATATATTTGCGGAACAGACTCGTGCCTAGGTGCTTTAAGTTCTCGATAATGTGATAAGATGGTTTAAGTGAATAATTTGTGAAATTATGGATGTATAAGATTCGTGTTGGAATTCATTTTGCATTGCTACACGGTACACCTGTCGCCGGGTAAGTACTTGTTTTCTTGCAGTTTTTGTTATTAAATACATTAATTAAAATTAAAGTCTATAAGCCATACATTCATTGTTTCTTTTTGTTATAATCCTTAAATTTTTCATACACAGTCATCAATTGTTTACGTGTTTCGAATTGCATTTTGTTCAACCTTCATTTATTGATTTGTGAGTGCAATTAAATATTAACGTGAGTGGTTTTCCGCCTTCTTTGTTTTCTTAATTCTTTTAATAGTAGATTGAGAAGATCAAAAAACTTTTATAAGTTGTCTGTCCTTTTTTATTTGAGATTGGAATAAAAAGAAAAAATAATAAATTGTTGTTTATATGCCATACAGAAAGTTTTTTTTTATTGATAATCAAAAGGATAATAAAACAGGTTTATAATAAGTTTTAAATCTAAGGTATAGTTACAATGTTAATAATCAAGTTAAGTAATTTTAGTAATAAATATTTATTTGCATCTTTTCATTCAATCATCTATTCAATATTGAATCAGTAAACTTATAAGCAAACATACTATTAGTATCTTTTACTTAGTTTATAATAATATTTTTCATATAAGTAGTGGCTAGTGGTAGACTAGCCTGAAGCAAATATAAAAAAATATTATATTTAAGTCATATGTTTTTAGATACACACACTAACATTATATATATCCAAAAAATATCATTCATGATAGTAATTGCTTAGCAATATTTAATAGGCTTTAAATGAAAGAAATTTCCATTGAAAACCAAATATTAATTAAAATTTTTAATATACAATACTTTGTGTAATGTTAAAATATTTATGTTCATATATATAACTTAACTTCCCAGTTAGAGAGAATGGAGCGCCAAATACTACGGTCTCTACATACCTTTTTCGCCTCGTCCACTGTCATCAACCTCTTCATACATGCCCTCCAGGGGGTCCTCATGCATTTTACGTAACATTCCTCCAGTATCTTTACTACTCTGTGTCCAAGGTTAACCAAGGTCTTTTCCTATTTTTCTTACCACACACTTTCCCATTATAAATAATTTTTGCCATTTTTTCATCACTCATCCGTTCATCATGCCCAAACCAGCTGAGCATGTTCTTCTTCATTCTCACCGTGACATCCTCGCTAGTTTATATTTTTAAAGAATATTATAATAGCAGTAATTACCTTGCATCAATAGGCTGCAAACAAATTGCTTCTATACATTGAATACCAAATTTTTGGCCAGTTATGTGTAGTATTTGTCAAAAGAGTCGAATTGGCACTTCATTCTCTCTGACTACCCTCCTAGGGATACAGCGTGAAGCTGAGTTGTTTGAGTCAATTAGACAATAATATTTGTCTTGTGTGCTCAGTAGGATAAGCAAGTATCCATATCATTGTTTTACAGTTTTTGTATTAATGACTTATATCAGAGCCCATTCTGGAATGGCATGTTTTGGTGGGTTCACATCCCACCATTTCCTAAATATTAGATTTCTATTGTTTTTGTAATAATATATTAAAATAGCAGTGTCATTAGACATTAACCTTCATTGTTTAAATTTTTCTGATAATAAAATTGTAATTTTTGAATGTAAGTGAATTAAATTATAAACTTTTTTTTATATAATTCTGGTCCAGTCAAGGTGTGTTTGACTGAATAATATTATTCATATCCCAATTTTTTTTGATGTACATACATATTTAAACACAATTAATATTTAAGAAACAGGAGTTAAAAGTTATAAGTTGTCCATAAACTTAGTGTTTGATATGAAGAATTGAGTTCATTTAAAAAAAATATAAGCCACCTTTATTGAAAACAATACACACTCAATAAGTATAACATAATAGATTTTTTTTATATGATATTTATTTTTTCTTTTTCTTTTATTAGTTCTTTTTTTATATTAACAAAATGTATCATGTTCAAAACTGAACAGATGGAGAGTTCATAGTGTTAAGATAATTCTCGATATTGTACATGATTGAGTGGCGGAACTCAACATCGTATTTTGTCTTTTAACTGAGAATCCCGATTGGAAAACTTTCGTTTTGTAAATCGTTTCGTTTACAATCTAATGATTTGCCGCTGCGCCACGACGGACTGACGCCTGAATTAGAGCTTTGCAAAGATAAGTTCGTGTAAAAGTTACTTTTCGTGTTCTTCGTAGTAAATATTTTGTTACTAAAATTTTTAGAGCTTAGACTATTGTGGGGTGGGCACGGACCACTCCTCCCCCTTCCCCACACTTAATACACCCATGCTTAAACCATAAATTCAAGCAAAGCTCATGGAAAACTGGAACATTATAATTTAAGTCATTGTGTATAAGGAATGATGCAACCTTTACATAAAACACCTATGATATAAAGTATTTCCTAAAATATTTATCTTGTGTGTTCAAGCTATCAACACGTGCTTTTATCTGTCTTTCGAAACCGGATGACAATAAAAAGAACACGTTAAAATGGTTTTAGTTTACGTCTTAAAACGATTTAGTTCAGTGTTATTGTTTAATAAGAAAATACAATATTTTTACCTTCATGAACGCGAGCTTAATGGTAAGACACTTCGCTCTCTACTTTCCACCGAATTCTAGAGGCACTCGATGTTGACTGGTCCATTACTCAATGCCGCACTTCACCTCGACCCCAGAGCAAAGAAAAATATTAAATATTTTATTTCCTCGAGTGGGAATCGAATCCACTAACTGTCGTGCTTACAGTCACACGCTTTTGCCCCTGCTCCTTTACTGCCTCTCCTCTAGGTAATATATCGTTATATAAATTATGACATGAATACTGCATTACCTATAGATTGGTCATCTAATGTCGCAAATATATGATAAATACCAAGATAAAGAAAATTATATTCCGGAAATTGGTTACATATTTTAATGTCTGCTGTTTAGAAGTTACTAATCGAGGAAACAAGTTGAGTCCCTTCACTCAATATACAATGCTTCAAAAATTCTACAGAAAGTGGGGAACTGAAGTGTCTTTTTAGAAACGGAGTGTCCTAACACTAGGTTCACAGGCTTAATTTGCCTTACCTGCTACTCTACAGACAACAAAAATATAATTATTAAGAAATTTTATCAATAATTATGTTAGCATAAATGGGAGCGTACTATTTAATAATAAATATTTTGAACTAAGTATACATGATAACAGCAAGCAATCTAAATATAAAAAAATCGCTTGTAACGTCCTTTTAAATAAACTTTTCAGGTTTCATTTTTTTAAAATAGCGTTTAAGCAACCCGCGAGGTTAGAGTCGTTCCACTCGTATGTAATTTAATCTTGACGTCTATAAAAAGGTTTTAGTATAATATGGAATTATAATCGACATAAATCGCTTAAAAGAAAATTCATTGATGGTTTTTTTTATAACATTTATGTAATAACATAAATGTAATTTAATCTCGACGTCTAAGAAAAGGTTTTAGTATAATATGGAATTATACTCGACATAAATCGCTTAAAAGAAAATTCATTGATGGTTTTTTTTATAACATTTATGTAATAACATAAATGTAATAATGTTCTCGAGTCCTGTCCAACTAGGAAGTTGAGCTATCATGTTTTTGTATGTAAATTGATAGTTAATAAGGAAGTGTTATTTTATAGACTTAATTACCTTTTGACTTGGTATATGATGGACTGCCTTAATGCTTCACATTTGTGAGATGATGTTGTCACTTCGTTTACATAAAAATAGCAAAGGATATCCGTCGAATAACTTCGGTTTCCTTTTCATATTCCACCTTTTTGAAATGCGTTCCTTAAATATTATATTTTACCAAGCGATAGCAATACCTTGTACAATATATAAATTTACAAAACTACTTAATAAAGAAGCAAAAAAACCATATATTTCGTTATAAAACGTTGCATTTTAAAATAATAAAAACGATCCGACGTTGTTTCCGTCCGGGATCGAACCGGGGACCTTGATACCCGCTACACTACGGAAACTTAACAAATAAGCTTGAAATTGCAGAATAGGTTACATGTTATTGAAACTTCCTAAACAATGTTACTAATTGCGACGTTCCTTCAAAAAGTGTCATGCTTCTTACAAAGGTAGATATCACAACCTTACAGAAAAAGACAGTGTGCACTTAGTGCACTCTTGAATGAAAAATTTTTTTGTCCTCGCATATCTCCAGCATTATTCCATGCAATGGAGATAACCAAGTACAAATTGCTTCTATCTCCATTTTTCTATCATCCAGCTGATCCCAGATCCCATATAGCGCAAACCAATGCTTTTCTACTAAAATTATCTTCTCCTCAATTGCAAAAATTTCCATCACCTATAATTGAAATCGAAATATTCATACTTGTTTATAATCATCTTAATTGCGCTATAGCAGCTCTTTATTTTTTACCATTGCTTGTGTCACCAGTAATAGCTATTCGTTTCTCACATTTAACTGATAGCCATCGCTGTCGCAATCATACAAAGCCAACTAGATAATTGTGATGAAGAATGCGAGTCAAACAAAAGGTTCATCTCCGCTCAATTAATATAGTGTTGAGTCACTCAGTCGCAAGGGCGATCGCCGTAAGTAATTGTTACACGTGAT
>DWGR01005734.1:0-10175 GCA_018247715.1 Heliconius burneyi
TAATAATTAAAAATTGTGTAACTATAAGTTATAGAGATTTGTAATCATAAATTGTTATTTATTTCCGAACAAATAAAAGTGCTTGTATTTTCTTTATTAAAACGGGACTGTGCTAAGTAACATGATTGATGACACTTCAAAAGTTCTAAACCATATTGCAAATTGTCGAAATATATTTAAAAGTTAGATTCCGAGCGATATAACTAGATTTTAAACATATATGTACTAGCCTTACCTTAGTTAATAGAATCTAAAAAGTTATATACGTACTAAGTTAGAATTTACATTTGAAACATATTTATGTTATTTATTTAAATAAATAAAGTCTAACAACAGTCGTGGCACAGGGGCATAAATGTACGACTGATTGTGGGTTCGATTACCACTCATGAAATATTTCATATTTTCATTTCCTCGCAAACGAAGTAACGAGGTGGTAATGAGGAAAGGTGCAATTTTGAGTTAAGCCACTCAACACGTAATGTCTGAACTCTAGTTTCCTCTGACGGCCATGATATTGTGCGAGATATAACGTGTAACTAAAACTACTATGTTTTATTAATTCAATGCCACAAACCTGAGTTATAAATACTTTAAGTTACCGTTCTTAAAATAACTATATTTATAATAAAGTATAACATTTTTTGCAGAGGCACAGTTCTGAAGAATTATGGTACCTTCTGGGCGGATCTCATAGCGGAGGCGCCTCAGGACCCCAACTCATTACAAGTATTGATATAAAAATAACAATGTTTAAAAATAGATTTTAAATGTATTCCACTTGTGGGCAAATGGATTGGATAAATTAATTTATGTAAATAATAGATTTTAATATATTTGTACAAATGAAGAACAAAGAATTATAATCTGTATTCCTATAAGTATAAACTATAGATTTCGAAATGATTTGGTGATTCATTTAGATTTCAAAATATTGACATCAAGAATAATAAAACCCATTAATATTTAATGAACAGCAATTATTTAATTAACAACTACCATTGTTTAATTTTTTTGTTAACAATTATTTACAATCAACAGCGACATAAGACGACGCTGACGTAATATAGAAAAAATGTAAAATCATTGAAAATTTATATGTATTCATTCATTTTACATTGCTATTGAAATCTTTCACACCTATCTTAGATAGAATCAATCATAATACCAACATACAATAAGATATAATAATTTACTATATGTTTTTTTAGCTTCAAGAAGGAAATGATTTGAACAGGAAATTTCAAATTTTCGAGTAGGAATCGAACCCACAACCTGTCGCTTCTGCCGCTGCCGCCTGCACCGCGACTGGTCTGGAATTTAAGCTCTTGAATAAAACAATCTTTATAAGAATAAGTATTTTATTATCGCTTCGTTAGGATATGTAAACACATAATATAACCCATACACAATTCTCAAGCAATTCATGAAGTAACATAAAAATGTACGCATTTTAATATTGTTAAATAAATAATACACTATATCTTAGTAAAGGCACTAAGCAACATATAATTAATTGTAGCATTTAAGCGAATTATGTTAAGATATTATGTTATATTTCAATTGAATAAATCACAGATATTAAGCCTTCTGCTTCATGACGGGCCGCTTGATCTCCATGAGGTCGCAGATTTGATT
Source organism: Heliconius burneyi (assembly GCA_018247715.1). Taxonomy (NCBI): domain Eukaryota; kingdom Metazoa; phylum Arthropoda; class Insecta; order Lepidoptera; family Nymphalidae; genus Heliconius; species Heliconius burneyi. Next base: position 1,639 of record DWGR01005734.1, read on the forward strand.
CCGTATCGGCCTTAGTTCTGATACGTCTTTCTCCCAGTCAGTTTCAGCCAGGATTGTCATTACCTGTGAAAAAATATACTTTAAAAAATACGTCAAATGAAATCGAATACTTTACAGAATGCACTGCGTTGGCGTTGCGGCACACTACCGACCGTAAACGGGAAGGTTGTACCGCACAATATTTTCTTGATATAGATTAGTGATTGGTATAGATGAATAAAGCACGGCAGAGAGTCCCGACACTACATGCAATGTTCTCTCTGCTATGCGGACGCAAAGGCTAAAAAAATATACAGTAACGTCCCACACAGTAGACTTTAAATATAGTATAATAAAAATAACACAATATAAGGTAAATTTAGAGTCAACAAAGCTAAGATAATTAAGGGACGCGGCGCGTGCATGGTACCAGGGCAGCAGAAGTTCAATGGAGGTATTCTGAGCCGGCCGTTGATGGTTACTATCCTTCTCTCCTTTCAATGACGGCCGATGTGAAGCATTGTGAGATTTTATTAACTACTAGCAACCCACCCGCGGCTTCGTCCACGTTTCCCCGTTTTTTACTCATAAATCCCAATCGATTCCCTCCCGTAATTGGGGAGTAAAAAATAGCCTAATGATACTGCGGAGGTGGTCGGCGAGTCGTGGCCGTTCTGAAGTTAAGCTATCTGAACATTTACACATTCTATACTCAGACACTAAATTATGAAAAGAATTATAAATAAAAAACTACTAAATTATAAAAAAATGAATCCTAAAATCATGTCTGCGCAAGCCAATCAACAGTTAACTTCTAGACGGACACGTCTCGTCGACAATCCGGCTTCCAAGGCGGCAGGCGCGGCGCGGAGGTGACGAGCGGCGTACCTGGTCGAGGCGGTCGGGCGCGAGGCAGGCGTCGCCGTAGAGCGCGAGCGCCTCGTACAGGCGCGCGGCAGCACAGCGGCGCACGTAGCGGTCGCCGTAGCAGATGTAGATGGCTAGCTGCCCCATTGCCGCCGCCCACACGCCTCGCACCTGATAAATATATACTTTATTACTTTCACGCTCTATCCCGCAAAATATAGAAGATTAAACAAAGAAAACAGAGTTGAGGCACTTTATTCCCTACGCACGCCCCAATTTGCGGAGTCAGCGTGTTGAGTATTGCGCCATGCTTTGCTTTGTTAGTAAAGATACCATAATAGATGCAATCCCCACTCCGGGTAATGAACTATTTTCATTTCTCCTCAGAATTAAATACATAGAAAAAATTATTTGATTATAGGCCTTATTTAAATAACAGATACAAACAAAATACTTTTATAGAAAAGTTGAAAAAAGGTGTTTTCTGTCGACGATGCAGGAAAATGTGAACGACTTCCAATATATTTTATAATGTAAATACATTTTATCATTAAAAGACAATAATTGACAACAAAGCTCACTTGAATAAGTTGACACAAGACATTGATGGAATCCAATAACTTGTATATGTTTTTCCCGCCTCTTAGTTCCAGTTGTAAATATTTTAATATGTCCTTGGCAAATGTTGATTCGGGATCATCTAAGATGGGCGATATGGAGCCTACGAAATAAAAAAGCGATAATCCACTATGAATTTCTAAAGACAATAAGAAGAAATGGGTTAGTAGAGTTATATGTAAAAATATTACAATGAAACTGTTGTGGCGCAGTCTGTGAGTTCGATTGTTACTCGAGCAAATGCATTGTATTTCATTTTCATGCCATTTTAACAAGACAAAGGGCGACGTAGGGTTCCGCTTGTTGAGTACGAGCAATAAATCGAAAGTCGGGCGGAAGGTGGGGCGCAGTATTTTAACAATAGATTTGTGATTGTTATTTGTTATTATGTATTTTAACACTAGATATAGAATTGTTGCTATATGCGAGGTATAATGTGAAAATATTTATATCTATATTATATCTATTATTACTTTAGAATACAATGAACTACATGAACAAATGTCGTTTACACCAAATAAAACTATTTTGTATTAGGTACAAAAAATATATATAAAAAAAAATACAAAATTACACAAATTCTATAATAAATTGAGAACAAAAAAACATACCAGAACTCAAAAGCCGGTCCAAGAAATTGAAAATAGGCCCCATTATTCTCTTAACATGGATGTTGTCTGCGAACACCTGGACTATTGTATCGCAAATACTCTTTAACGTATCAAGGTCATCGTGTAAGGAGTTTAGATATGAGTATAAAGATTGTGTTGTGTGTTTAACCTGGAAAAAATTTAAAATTGAAAAAAAAACGGAAAACGGATCCCTTTTTGTATAAATAAATAAAATAAAAAGCCGTTGTGGCCTCGTAGCACAAATTGTGACTGCGACACAACGTTTAGGGGTTCGATCAAGATCAAGAAAGGATCAAGGGATCGAGATCAAGAAAATAAAAAACTATAATAATCAATCTTACCAAACTTTCAGTTAATTCCCCGCCACTGACCACCAATCCTTTAATAATATGATATCTATACGCGGGGAAGGCTAACAACTGTACAAATCTAGGCATGGTGTGTCCTGGGAACAGCCATAGTACCACGCCTGAGCTTTCACTGAGATTTGAACCTGCACTACCCTCGGTGTTCACCTCTGTTTCAGTTTCACAAGATGCTTGAGGAAAGATACGTTTTAATTCTTCATGGTGAGGTATATTGTTTATAGGAGGATCACTGTAAATTTGATACGTGATTAGTTAAAATGCATTTATTAATACATTTCTTGAGGCCAATCTGGCGCAGGAGCACAAAGTGTGACTGTAAACATTGTAGGTTCGATCCCCACTCGAGGAAATGAAATATTTGTTTAAATTAATATTTCTATTTCTTCGCTCTGGTGTTAAAGCAAAAGCGCGGCATTGAGTTCCACCACTCAACACCTTCAGAATTTTGCGAAAAGTGAGAAGCGGAGTGTCTTAATACTAGGTTCCTTCTGCCTACCTTGCTGTTTGAAGATACTGAAATGAAGGGAAGCTGATTAAATGTTTTTATTAATACACTTTTTTAGCTTTAGAGAGGCTTAACGTTCTACTTTGACTTTACCATAGTGAGCAAAAGTAAATAATTCGAAACCCGCTAAGTGAGGATTGAAGTCACAATCGTCGCGCTGTGCTGCTGCCCCACGACGGTTTAATGCATTTGAAATGTTATTAGTATCACTCACTTATGTAGCATAGAAGTGAACACTCGGCCGGCGTGGGCTCGAGTCCTGTCTATCTTCTCTACAGCGTGTTGCGCGAGGCCGCGCGCAAACGCTGATACGGCGCTAGCGGTGTTTAACTCAGGCGCTTCTGATGCGCATTGGCGTGATAGTGACAGTAAACCTGCGATAGTAGACAGTCATGTTGATGTATATATTTTTAGCTTCACGTTGTATCCCTACCACAGCAGGATAGTTACAGGGAATCTAGTATTAAGACACTCCATTCTTAATTTTGTATTTTTTATATATATTTTAATAATTTGCATAAAAATCATATTTTTTTCATATCAGTTGAATATATTGACAACATTCATGCATTTTAAATTTATTATTACATTACTTATTCACACTTGTTAGTGGACTTTTTAGATTTACAAGCAAAAAGAACCTAGTATTAAGACACTCTGTTCCTCACTTTCCGCTGAGTCCTCAAGGCATTCCTTGTCTGAAAGTGTCAAATGGTTGCGCCAATGCGACATGACGGGCTCCATCTCTTCTGCTTTATAATATTAGTATAAATACAAAACTCAACTAACCAGTCATACTAGCTTCCCTGACCCACGCACCGATATCACCACGCATGTCCACAGTATACTCCTCTAAACACTCTAATAAAGCCTCCCTTATGTCTTCCACATAGTTAATAAGCCCACTACTAAATCCTAGTACACGGCAGACGTCGGTAAGACCAAGGACGGCGTCTCGACGAGACTCAGCCCACTTTTGAGTGGCCTCTGCCACTTTGGTACATGATATGAGAGAGTCGACGACTAGCTTCATTTGTGATTGTAGCACGAACTTTGGTAGGGAACCTGAAATTATTGTTTTTTATATATAGTTTTTCAGCTTCGAGTGATGAGGCACTTTATTTCCCAATATTTTTTGATATGAAGGGTTAAGATCAGGAATTCAAAGTCGTGCTTCGCTTTAGTACCAAATGAGAAAAATGAAAACATTTAAATGCCCTGAGTGAGAATTGAAGCCGTCAACCGTCGCCATTGCAGTCAGACTCTGTTCGACTGCGCCACGACACGGCTTCCCATTTTAAAATAATATACATATGTTTATATTATTTTTCTTTACTCTGTTTACTTATTAGACTTCACCTCTAAGGGTGCAAATAAGCAGGCGAAGCTGCGCGCGTCCGCTAGTTAAGTATAAAATAATATCACTTCCCATCAATGAATGCCAGAACCACCCACTATTACCATACCCACTGGCCTACCGACACAAGCAAATTGCCTGATGTCTTGGACTTTTTCATAATGAAAGAACTTTCTCGATACTTCTACCACATTGAATCCTGCTTAGATGGATCTTCCAATCACATTCCTGTCATTCTAACAATAAGTGCTAATGTGCTAGAGAAGCAAAGAAAATTCAGGTTGTACAGCAATAAAACCAACTGGGAATTATTTCGAGCCCTTGTTGACGATTTCTTATAACTGCAAATATCTCTCAAGACTGAAGATGAAATTGATGACGCAGTTATGGCCTTTACAACCTCAATCCAAATGGCTTGCTGGACGAGTACAGAAGCAACATTTGCTAGAGGTACGACACAAAATCCTGTTCCACTTGAGATTAGAGAGATGATTCTGGAAAAAAGAAGGCTACGCAGAGTATGGCACAATAGCCGACATCCAGGTGATATAAGAGCGATTAATAATTATAGTAAAACCCTTAAACGGACTATAAAAGAAACGCAAAATACATCAGTTGAGGCATTGTTATCATCTTTAACCGCCACTAGCAGCACTGATTATTCACTGTGGAAGGCGTGCAAGTATATAAATCAACCAGTAAACCAGTAAATGACTGGTTTAACAAATGGAGAATCAAAGTGAGTGCTAACAAATCGGTGCATGTAACGTTCACACTGCGAAGGGAAGCTTGTCCTCCAGTAAACCTGGGTGATAAGGTACTGTCTCAAAGCGATACAGTGAAATACCTTGGATTACCCTTGGACCGCAGATTAACATGGCGAAAACACATTGAAACGAAACGGAAAGGAAATTAATCTAAAGTAAAGTAAGTACAAAGGTTTATACTGGCTACTTGGCAGAAACGCAAAACTAAGGCTGGATAACAAGCTACTCATTTACAAAACCACATGGTATCCAAATTTGGGGAGCCACATGCAATTCCAATATTAAAAAATTCAAACTGCCCAGAACTACATTCTGAAGCAAATCAGTAACGCACCTTTATTCATTCGTAATAATGAAATTCATAATTTCCTAGGGATGCCTACAGTGAGAGAGGAAATTCAGACATTTGCAGGCAAATACAAACTGAGCCTGGACCGCCATCCCAATCAGCTCGCTGTCCAGCTAACCTTACCTGATCTACTAAATCTAAGTGACATTGTTTTATAAAAAGCTATAATATGATTACTTACCAATAGCTCTGGCGTATCCCATCCTCAAGAACAGTCCATTGACACTAGTATTTCCTAACTGTTCACAATATTTCTCTAATAGTTGCATCCTTTTTTGCTTAGCATTGACATCGCCATATTGTAGTTTGTCATCTTTAAGGTACTGTTCAAATATATGAGGTAGAGCTTCAATTGCCTTCTCTCTTATTACTTGGACTTCGTGCGCTAAGCATTCTTCAACTAGGTTCAACCATTCATCTATAAAAAAAGTATTGTTTAAGTTAATAAGTAAAATATTATTTCTGATTTATCTCCAGGCCAAAATGGAAATTTTATTTTTCTAATGGAGATTTTATTGTTTTAATATGGATAAATTTGAAGTATAATAATGTGAATTTCATATGTAGAAGAATGTATTTGTTAACTTATGTATATTATTGTGTATTAGTGTATGTACAAGTTGTGTGTTGTGACGTACCTACGTGTTCCCCATGTAGCGGCGCGGCGGCCATCGCCAGTCTGCCGGCGGCGTGACAGGCGGCCTGGCGCATGAGCTCGCCGCCCAGACCGCGCAACTGTTGCCGCGCGCGCAACGACCACGCTATTGCGCGCACTTCCGACCACAGCAGACTAGTTATCAGGGTGGAACCTTTGTTACCTGGTTAAGGAGAGATATTTATTTATTTATTCCGTAAAGAGAGAACTTAATATTGAGACTCTTTGATACTCTACTCTAACGAATCCATATTATAAATATAAGTCATAAAATTGCTACGCAGTGGCACAGTGTGTGCAAGCGCAACTGTTTTGGGTAAATATATTTCATACCTCCGAATGAATGTCAACACATTAAATATTTAATATCTTCATTTCTTCATCCTGGTGACAAGACAAAAAGTGGCGTTGAGTTTCCGCGAACACATGTCTCGGAAATTTGCCAAGAATATATGGAATGAAGCGTCTTAACACTAAGTTACCTTTGCCTGCCTTATTATATGCGGCAAACAGCGTAAGGCTAAAATAATTAAATAAAAATAAAATCATACTCTATATAAAATTAGTTGTGGGAATGACTCATGATCATTTCACCGCTATGGTAGACAAAGTTCAGCATTGTATTCCAACAACCCGCTGTGTCTCGAACAGACTGTCATAATACTATGAGTTCTCTGCTAGTAATCATAATCTACATGAACTTACCATCAGGTAAAGTAGTTTGAGACAATGCATGTACACTTTCACCAATGCCAAGTATGGCTCCGTGTCGTACATTCAGATCTATGGATTCAGTCTTTTTAATTAACTTGGGTAGTACTTCACATGCTACGTATTCTGGCATCTGCAATATATGTTTATAAATACAGTAAATATATATATATATATATATATATATATATATATATATATATATAAATTATTTTACTATGATTTTGACTTTATCAATTTGACTTTATAAAATATCTCGCTAACTAACCTTATCAGTCAACTTATTCAACGCTTTTGCTGCCAGCTCCCTTATAGCACAGTCCCAATGTTCTAGCTTCAGTTCCACCACGTGATCTATTAATGGCTTCGTATACTCCGAAAAGGACGCCACGTACGGTGCTACTACGAGGTAGGCGTGGGTTCGAGGTCCGACAGATTGAAAATCTGCTGCTGTTAATACATCAATACCGTGTGGAAAGAGACCATGGCGGCCGACATTCTCTTGGAAGGCAGCTGATGCAGCACGGCGGCAGTTTATCTGTAATATAAAACATTTATTGTATATAATTTTATTATAGTTTAAATAAATTTATGATTACATACATCGCAATTACAAATACATACATATTGTAACAATTAAAAAAGTGAATTTAAATTCCTCACCCTGCAATAAATACACAAAGCCTTGAAAATCAGGTGGTGCGTAGCGGATGGAGTGTCTTAATACTATCAATTTTGTGTCTAATTAGCTATGCTATAAAAGTATTCCTTACCAAGCAAAAGCAAAGTAAGGAAAAGACCTAAAATCTAATCTCAGTAGCCATCTACAGCTAACTTCACGCTATACAACACGCACCTCCCTATCAAAACACGCAGTGGCGACGAGCGCGCAGGCGAGCGCGCACGCGTGGCCACGCAGCGCGTGCGCGTCGTAGGCGCGCGCGATGGCCCAGGCCGCGTGGCAGGCAGCATCTCGCGCGGCGCGCCCCCCACCCCCGCCACCGCCCGCAGAGCGCGCCTCGTCGCGCGCCAGGGCCGCGCACGCGCACCGGATGGCAGGGCCCAGCTGAGCGGGGGAGATGAGACCGCGACGACCTGCGAACATTGTGTTTGTCAGCAATTGGTTAGCTAATATATGAAATAAGACATGTATATCCCATTCAAAAAATATATTAAATAATATTGTTTTGAGGTTTTTAGAAACCCCAGTAGTAAAAAAAGAAATAGATTTCAACAAACACAAATCCTCACCCAACTCCGCAAGCGCCATGCACCCCCCGTGCCACGCCGCCTCCCTTTCGTTGCGCGCGAACAGCGCGAGCACGCAGTCGCACACATCGGCGGCGGCGGGCGCGGGCAGGCGCGCGCCTATGCGGCCCACGCCCTTAGCCGCCGACCACCGCACCACTGTGTCCTCGTCGCGGAGAGAACAGAGAAGCAGCTCTACTACTTCCTCCACCTACACCAAATAATAAAATTAAATTATCATATATATATTTTTTTCTATACACACTTGCACAAAAACATATACCACCCTGTTCAAAAAGTAAAATGACTTTGTATTTTTAAGAAAAAATATTTATTTATTTATCAATATTTATATTGTCCCCTTCAAAGTAATCCCCCTCAGATACAATACACTTATGCCAACGGTTTTTCCAATCGTCAAAGCACTTCTCATAAGCACTTTTCGGTATAGCCTTGAGCTCTTCCGGCGATGCAGTCTTTA
>DWGR01005735.1:0-10174 GCA_018247715.1 Heliconius burneyi
ATGGTAATCTGGCGTACTTTAAGTAAAGTAACGAATGAACAAATGACAAATAACGGAGACTAACCTGAGTAATTCCTGACTTCTGATATCATTATCACTTTTGGTTTAAAAAGAAAAAGATAGAGTAGAGGAGGAGAGTTGATAAAAAATAATAAATATATGATTGATTGGTATTTAATATTGAATCAAATTATTTAAAAAAAATGTGATTCTTTATTTAATATCGATTAAAAGAAAAAAATATATTTATCTCTAAAATAAAATTGTCATAAGAAATTTAAAAACACTTGATACAATTACAAAAGGAATTAAAAGAGAAAGTACACTTAAATGCTCCAGTTTCTTATAACTCGACTCATTTTAAAAGAATCTTTTTATTCTGTTAGATCATTATAATTTGATACGTTTCATTTTGTTAGTATTTTACCTTTATAAAAATATAATTGAGTTTTTGAACACCTGCTTCAAGAGCTCCGATAGCCGTGATCGTCTAGTGGTTAGGACCCTACGTTGTGGCCGTAGTAACCCAGGTTCGAATCCTGGTCACGGCAGCGAATGCTGTTACGGCGGAGCTCAGTTTTTCATATTTTTTTATAAGATAATAATTTTAGATTCAGCTATCAAACAATATACTCGAAATTTTGTGTTTAGCACAATTAAGGGATAATTTTCATATAGTTATGTTATATGTAGAAATCTCACAAATCCAATGTGGGTTGAATCTCCGTAGTCCTTTCTCAGAACATTTACGTTCCCCAATTTCCATTGATTTTTCGATGAATTCAACGTCGTGTATTGCCTCGGTACTAGACCAATGAAATGAAAATATGAACTTTTTCATTTCCCCGAGTGGGAATCGAATTCATAACCGTCGATCTTACGAGTGCAGTCATACGCTTAAGACCCTACGCCACGACTGCGTCGAGTAAAATTTTTATATCATAAATCACATTTGCTTTATATAAATTTAGAATTAAAAATAAATCTACATCATACCTTTACAATATTATGTTAACAAATTGAAATCCATTATTCCATTCAAATTGAAATGTCGGTCTATAAAATTTTCTATAGATTATTTAATCATGTTGATATTCAATGTTATTGAAAATAAATGAAAAAAATATTTGGAAACGCCATAATCAAAGAATCATTGCAAACAATATATCTAAGTTACATACAGGGTTACTGCATACAAAATTAGTAGCTTTAATATTAGCAGTCTTACCCAAGTTTGCAAGGTTAAGATGATATACATATTATAAAATTGAAAATACTTGTGGCTGTAAGTCTGTCGTGCAACAAGTGGAACGTCTTGACTGGAAATGCGATGGTTGTAGATTCGATAAGGGGGTATGTACTAGGGAGAAAGTAGGAGTAAAAACCTATTTTTATTTTCTCGCCCTCGTAACGAAACGGCGTTGAGTTCCATTCCTAACTGAACACATATTGTTTCGAATACGGCTGGAAAGTGGAGACCGGAGTGTCTTGACACCAGGTCTATTTGCGTAGCCTACTGCTGCTATATGTGGAATAGCGATGTGGAGTACTTTTTTATTTTTTAGCTTTACGATGTAGCCTACGTATAGCTGGGTTGGTAGAGGAAACCTGAGAAACTAGTAAACATTCCGTTCCTATTAGGACACTTCCGTTTCCTATTTTCCGCCGAATTCTGGAGGCAGTACGTGTTGTGTGGCGGGCTGGCCTCAAACTAAATATTTTAGCCAGGATTATTGTGGACACTTAGAATTTATGATACAAATTTTAAGAGCCACCTATTCAAGTTCTTACCATTTCAAGACGAGGAGTAAGCTCCAGATAAAATTAAATAATAAATAGGCTCTACATAAAGCATGATGATAAAATTAAAACTTTATTTTAATATATTTAACATTTTAATTATTTAAATGTGTATATAACACTCAATTTTTTATCATTTTATTAGTTAACGACACATTTGGATAATATAAAGGTCCTTTTAAAATAAATTCTAAGTTATTGCCTCTGCAAAGCTCCTGGAGACTTGAAATGGTTATTTTTATTAGCTCTTATTTGAATGAGTTTGGATAAAAGTGTTTGCTTTGATAACAGAAATTCAATTTGTCCGACAATATTTTTAGTGGAAACCGAATCACAATGTTTCTTATGATTTCTTAATGTAATATAAATATTATTTAGTGGGTCTTTTTGATGAATAAACCTTTCTATCTCAAATATAAGGTTTTTATGATGTATTGGAACAATGCTTGATGTGATATGGTCTATCGGCTCGATTCCTGCTTGATTGTTCCAACAATTACTTGAAATATTTTCATTCCCCAATTTTCCTCTGTATTCTACTCGATCCTGCATTTTCTTAATTTCATTTTCTCTGGTTACTTCGAATACAACCACCTCAAAAGCTGGCAACATACCAGTAGCTCCTCTGGTGTTACGCGGGGTTGTGGGCGGCGGTGATCACTTACCATCAGGTGACCCATACACCCATTTGCTATGTCTTTTTCCGTAAAAAAAATCAAAGCATACGAGCACAGTGACAAGAAATATGTAAAACATTTTTTTTTGTGACGCAGCGACTATAAGCAGGTAGTTGTAGGTTTCACTGCCTGTCAGGGTATGATTTATTTTCATTTCATCGCTATGATAAAAAGAGAAACACGGTGTTGAGTGTTGCCACTTAAAAGAGCTTAAAGTGCGGAACGGAGAGCTTTAGCTCTAGGTTTCCTCAGCCTACCTTGGTATGCGGGAACAAGGATGAAGCTACTTCTTTTTTTTCCCTTCCTATATAATCTACCAAAAATCGCTCTGATTTTCACATTCCAGTCATAATTATTGATATATAACTTTTCTTACTAAATTCAAGTGAAAATATGATGAAAAGATTAGATAATACAAATTGTCAAGGAAATTGTTGTGCGAAAAGTCGTAAATTACATTTTCAGTACAATTTTATCCGTTATTATAGTAGGTTTATCCCGGACCTTCGTAAATGAATCCCGAGGATTTGAATTGCAAGGTTGCGAATTCCATCCGGGGAATAGGCCTGTCGGGACTCTTATTCAATTTGAGTGTGTGGCCATTTTATGATTCTTATTTTTATAGAAAACTAGTCGTCACCCGTCACTTTGTTTGCGAGGAATTTATGACGTAAGATGAACAATAGGTTTTTTCCGTTTTAAAAATCTCTCCGTCACATACCTACAAGCCAAATTTTGTCTTTCTATATCTAATAGTTTCGTCTATGAGTAGTCCGTCAGTCACACAGTATCAGAACAGTTTTGTACTGCTATGTGTATAAAGTAAATTGTTAGAAATTTCCTTTTTGTAAATTTTTTTAATGATTTTTAACTTGAAAAATATAGTGTCAAGTGTTCTACAAACTGCATACATTTTAAGTTCCTTTGGAGTTGTGGATGTGAATAAGATAACAGGTTCAAATCTCGCTTCCTGTATATATTTTTTATTATACTTTAAATATTAAATGACATAATTTGTTTTAAAATTAGTAAATATTTATTTAAAATTTAAAAATAACAAATAAAAATGTACGAATATATACTTAATATTAAAAATAAAAATCTATTTAATGAAACGAACACGTAAGTATATAATTTTTGCGTCTTTATTATGAAATGTGATATTCAATGTCTTATTAAAGCAGTTAGTTCTCGATTTTATAAGACAATAAAGTCAATAAAGTTTAAATTGTTAGGCTACTTAGAGTTCAAGTTACGATTACGGTTATAATATAAGTAATTAAAACTTTTGACTTAAGATCGTGACCGAACTATGTCGAAAATGATAAAGTGATCTTGTATTTAATCTCTTAAATAAAGATAGAGTAAGATCTCTCTTTCTTGAATAAGATATTTATTACTTAGAATTAGTACACAGCTTCACGATTCTCCGCCTAGTAAAGAAAGCAGAAAGTGGAGAACGGAGTGTCTTAACACCATGTATTATCTGCTTACCCTGCTGTGTGCGATATACAGCGTGTAGCTGATTTAATTATAAAACAAACATTACTCTCTCTAGCATACTTCTCATCTCTGTCTATATACGAAACATAGTTTGAAGCCAAGAAAAAATTATTATAATACAAAGCTGCACGCTGTAATATAATAATATAAATAACTATCGTAAGGTAATTGAGGACAAGTAATTTCACTTTATAATTATAATTTTTAATAAAAAAAAAACGACCTCATCAATTAGAACCTAACCAAACTTTCATCAAACTAATCTTGTAATGTATCTTACAACAAAGTCGTATTAATAACCTTCTTACATAAATCGGTTTAAAAATAAATGATATAAGAATCCAGTTCCGCCACTCAACATCGTGTAATGTATGCGCAATGCCTCCAGAATGGCAGAAAGTCGGGAACGGAGTGTCTTAACACTAGGTTTCATCTGCCTACCCTGCTGTGTGCGGGATACAGAGTGAAGCCTTAAATGTTAATATAATCCATACAAATTTCGCAATAACTGGCCGGCAATTTACTTACCATAGTTAAAAGTGTGGATGCTCAACAAAGGCACTGCAGAGTAGAATACAAATGAGTAGGAAATAACAATACCTGTTAATGAAGCCGGTTCCTTAATTAGACGAAATTTGGTGGTAGTAGTTCTTTTAATATATTTTATGTTGTTAGTAACGTAATGGGCTGTTGTAGCACAGCGGCACAAGGATGTGACGCGACGTTTGTGGGTTCGATTCCCACTCGAGGAAGTGAAATATTTACTTACGTGCATATTTCCATTTCTTCGCTTTGGTGTCAAAGCATAGCGCGGCGTTGAATTCTGCCACTCAACACGCAATGCCTCCGGAATCCGGTAGAAAGTGGGGAACGGAGTGTCTTAACACTGGTTCCCTTTTGCCTACCCTGCCGTGTGCGGGATAAAGCGTGAAGCAGATTTTTTTTAGTAACGTAATGGTTCTTTTAAGAATCCATGTTTCTATTAACCTGACCGGAGCGTCTGACCGTAAACGCGATGGTTGTGAGTTTGATTCCCACTCGAGGGAATGTATAATTTTCATTTTCCCAATAACAAGACAAAATGTGGCGAGTCCCGTTCCTCAATGGTGTGGTGGGAACGGAGAGTCTTAGCACTACGTTTTGCCTGTCTACCTATAAGCGGAATATAGCTTGAAGCTAAAGACAATATATATGATTAATAACATTATTTGGTCTTCATAATACGTGTAGCTTCGCAGTTCATTGAGGTTGATCGACTGACGATATGATATGTGTGTGGTTAGTGATAATGAAACCGTGGAACTTGATAATAACTATTTAGATCAGAAGACCCGATTCATAAGTGAGGTCCTGCATTCCCCACACTCTCCAAATTCACTCGCCTATTTACGGTGGCCATGCCCACAATCCTTGAGGTCTGGATGCGGCATTTGCCTATGAACACACTTATTTTCACGCTTCAACCTGCTTTAGTGTAGTATCCGTAGACAGAGATAACTTGAGAGTGTGAAGACACTCTGTTTTTCGTTTTTATTTCGTAATTGAGACATTACTTGTCAAATTGTAGAACTAAATTCCGCGTCTAATGTATGCGCCACAATATTTAATAAAATTTAAACGGGTTAAACCGAGTTTTCAATATAAGGATTTTACCGACTCAGCTTAAATTAAATTGCTTCTTTATTGCGGAGATCCAATTTCCCATCGCTTTAAATTTTTGACAAACATCAGATATTTAAGATGACAGATAATTAAACAACATTTAATTTAGAATGCACTTTATTATTTTTGGAATAATATTACTTTTGTTTTGTTATTTTTATAATTTATAAGTAATTATTAAAGATTTTTTTTGTAATTACTTAGTAAAAATTTTTGTATTCTATAAAAAGTATGTACTAGAAAAGTGACGCAGGAGTATCTACATAATCTGAGTATAGCCGCGACGGTCGTGGATGCGTGGTGTGGTGGTGGATACAAAATTCTTTGCTGGCGGAAATGTAAATTTTTATTTAAAAAAAGCATTTCCGTTTAAACATTGTCCCTTCTCATTTCTCTTTCACGATCCTTTCCAAGCTTTACAATCTATAAAAATTTGGTATGTACATAGGTTATTATACACCTTATAGCGGAGCAGTGATAAAGATTGTTCGGAATTCCTATGGGAAAGAGAAAGAAAAGTCTAAGCCTAAAAGAAATTCATTTTTCAAACGTATTTTTCAATACACCCAATCAGCCTAAAAAGCACAAATATGTACATCAATAACCCAGAATAGTTTCGATTACACGGTACAAGTTCCGCAACAATGAGATTGTGAAATTGCCATCATATAAAAATAAACTGATATCTGAAACAATGTTAAAATTCCCTTTTGTTACGTCAATTCAATTTATACTGACAAGCGAGTACGGTATCTATGAAAAGTTCAAACTTATATTTTTAATAAAAACTTGTATGGATAACATTGACTTTTCTATATTGACTGAATGCACTGAATCTGATGAATAGTAAATAAAGTTTAAGCTTTTTCATTTTTTGAATACATTTCATTACAGATATATATTGGGTGAGAAATTAAATCAATCACTACGGTATTAATAATAATTTCCTACCAAGTAATATACACTAATATCTTTACCAAAAGATATATTTAAAGATAGATATATTTAAATAGTTTCTATACCTTATCTAGTGAAATCCTATTATTTTTATATTTTTCTTTTTAGGTCATCACCGTGTGTTCCCGGCTTAGAATAGGATCACCCTGGTACTGGTGATGTCGTAAGAGGCGACTAAAGTGCGAGTGGGAGAGTCACGTCGCCAGCAATGGCGACACGCATGGGCAGACTCGACCGGATCATTCCCTCTCCATTTAAAACCGGCGTGAAGTAGTGGCTTTATGCCACTGGCTTTTACCAGGTGACCCGTACGCTCGTTTGCCTTGCTTTTTCCATAAAAAAAATATAGAAGGGTATGTAGAGGGAATTTGGGAACTTATGTTACAGTTAAGACACTCCGATCGGTCTGCGCCACCACGGGCTTAAACTTTAAATTACTGCTCATTTTGTATAAAATACTTGATCCATACTGTAGTTAGTTAAACTAAGCTGGGAAATTAAATTATTACAATCAGGGGGCGTTTCCCCTGGTTTTTTTTTTAGGAAAAAGCATGGCAAACGAGCGTACGGGTCGCCCGGGTCGTCGTCGTTTTATTCGCTGTAATGTAAAATATATTCTAGAAGGATTACGTATTTTCTGTCATTGTCAAAAGTTCACTGAAAAATGCTCGTAGATAAAAACGAATTACATTTTCACATTTAAATTATAGGACAATAAATTTAATCGTCCTAGTCCCACTGGATCATAAATTATCTCATATAGGTATATATATCTCAAATTTTCAAACTTCATATTATAATAGGTAAAACTAAGTTTTCCACCTACAGGCCATACTTGTATGGTACAACCTCTACCAAGACTTGTTTATTTAATTAGTATTCAATTCGTGAGCCAATCAAGTTGGAGATGATGGCCGCCAGCCATTACCGCAGTAGACTGCCTCTGATAGTTTGGACGGTCGCTCTGTGATGTACATGACTCATTATATTTGCAAGTAAGATCCTTTTTAGAGAAAGGTTCTCTTCTCTTATTTGTTATTTATTATTCTGCAATTATAGTGGGAACAATTAATTTTATTTTTTGTTTCATGTTAAACATTATGGAAGGAGTATATATTTTTTTAGCTTCATGTAGCCCGCGTTTAGCAGGGTAGATAGAAGGAACCTGGGAATCCAGTGTTAAGACACTTACGAGTGTAAAGCTTCCTTGAGCCTCCCAGAACAGCTCTTCGGATCTCTAGCTAAGAGCGTTCTAGGTAATATATTAGTATAAATGTTACTACGCATGCTAATTTAACTGATATCCCTATGGCGTGCACGATTTATCTATGAAGCTTTGCCCGCCAATCGCCTGGGACCTCCCCTAATTTTCAGCATAACAACCAGAACAAGTCCAAGAAGCGTGGCCCATCATATTTGATCATGTCGTGCCTTACCACATTTAAAACTTTGCATTGCACTTTCAACTTCTTTTATATTTCGCTATCAGCTATATCAAGACTCTGGGTTTCACTGTAACTTGAGACAGAGGCAAGGCTTGAGGAGAGGAATTCCGTCCATCGTTGCAAAACGTGTGGCTGCTCTGTTAAAATTTGACCGGCCTTTGAAAACAATAATATTTTATAGTATACTCGTATGGTATCATAGAAAGTTACAGGTGCGTCCGATTCATATTAAAACGAGGCTGTCCTAATCCTAAACGTCCTATAACGTGGAAGCCGCAATCAAATCATCGTGAAAATTTACTATCGTCGTAAAATCTTTGCTAATACCTACTCTTGCAAATTAAATTTGCCCTAATAAACGCTATAATTACTTTCAAATTAATTATTTTATCTATCTTCATGATGACTTAAGAAATTACTAAGAGGCCAGGTTCAAACATTAGACTGTAAATGTGACAGATTAATTAAAAACTCGGGGCTTAGTTTCGCCACTCAAAACACAATCCTTCCAAAATTCGGTGGAAACTGGAAAACGGAAGCGTCAGACGTCCTAATGGTTATTAACAGTGTCTTAACACGGATCCCAATTTCTCTCTGCCTACAATGCTATATGCGGAGTACAGTGTGAAGCTAAAAACAAAGTATTCTTCCACATAGGAAAATATTTTTAGAAAACATATATACATGTAAATGTTTGTGGGACTCAGTTTCCATGAGGCGCGGGTTCTAGCCCCGCTACGTTCAAATATTTATATATTTTCTAAAAAATATATATCCCGTTTGATCTTCTTGAGCACAATGTTTATTTTGATGATACTGGACGAACGCTCGAGACCATGAAATTAATAATGATTGAAAAACTAAAAAGGTTTCCGATATTGTTCTTATCTTTCACTTAACTAAGCTTTACGCTTTATTCTTAGCGGCGTAGTCAGAGAAAACGGAGCGCCAAACGCTACGGTCCCTACATACCTCTTTCGCCTACTCCGCTATCATCAATCTCTTCATATATGCCCTTCCGGGGGTCCTCATGCTTTATACGTGACATTGCTCCAATATCTTTGATACTGTGTTTTCGAAGATCAACTGAGGCCTCCCCCTACCTCTCTTTCCTCTCAATTTTCCATCATGAATCTTTTTTTCATTCTTTCATAACTCATTCGTTTGACGTGCCCAAACCAGCTGAGCACAGTGAGCTGAGCATCAAGTAATCTTTCACCTACATAATATATAAGTACATTTTTAAATAACTATTTTTTTTAAATAAAGCAGTATGTAATTGATATTTTCAGCTTATATTAAAGAAAAAAAATCTAATCTTAAAATAAAAAGTAAACTCCGCCGCAACAGCTTTCGCTGCCGTGACCAGGATTCGAACCTGGGTTACTACGGCCACAACGTAGGGTCCTAACCACTAGACGATCACGGCTATCGGAGCTAGTGGTTGTAGAGTGCAAATATGCCTTAGCTTACTCACAAAATGCTTTCACTTTCACGCTAACAGTGTAGCGTGACCATTACTTAATTTTTAGTGACCGCTTTTTGTAGGTTTTTGTACGGAAAAAATGTTGACACAATTAATTGTATTAGTTGAAGCTATTTTAACTGGATTAATCGCATATATTTTGGATAATGACATTTTTAGAAACCCGACGTTTCGAACACTTTGCAGTAGTCCGAGATAACGGGGAGACTGAGATGGCATTTGTCTTTTCATTTAATATGTGTAATAATCGTGAAAAGAACTTATTAATTGTATTAGTTGTTAATTGTACTAAGTTTTATAAAAGGTAGTTCTGGGTTCAATTTTCTCTGGAAGCTTTTAGGTAAAATAACGTAGATATTATATGCATTAATAAGTTTGCTTAGACTGCACTACTATTTGTTAATTGGATCTTATAACTTATAAAATCTATTCTAGCGTCGCCTTTTTTTAATAGATCAGTACTACTAAGAGTATAAAAATATCTATTATGTAGCAAAGTATACAATGCTAAAATAAATTATATACAGGGTGGAATTGAACGCACCACTTTAAATGAAACCACAGTTTTAACTACTCTATAAAAGCCTAATATAATTCAGAAAAAAAATAATTCCCAAAAATGAAAAAGTTATTTTTTCAAACAA
>DWGR01005736.1:0-10174 GCA_018247715.1 Heliconius burneyi
CAATATCGAGGTAATTACTTTTTAGATACCTTATAAAAATCCGAACGTGACGGGATTTGAAGCCGCGCCCCTTGGAAATCGTCAAAGATGCTCTACTACTAAGCCATACGTTCTTATCTGGCTACGTTGAACGTATGGCTTCATGATCAGGAAGCTTGGACGATTACCAGCCCGTGTTCCTCTAAATACCTCTAATCTTTTTTTTAGTTTCACGCTGTATCCCACACATAACAGTATAGGCAGAGGAAATCTGGGAAAATAGTGCTAAGACACTCCGTTTTCCATTTTCTTCCGAATTCTTGAAGCATTGCGTGGGGAAACTCGACATCGCGCTTGGTCTTGTTACAAGTAACAAGACCAACCCTCTGGTAACACGACCAAGCGCGATGTTCGAGCTTGGGTAGACTATTTTCAGTTCTTCCCTCTGGAAGAACTGAAAATACTTCAATACCTCGAATCGCAACTGAACCCCAACTGTCAAACCCGGAACAGATGCCGTGTCACGTCTTCGCAACTACACCAGGGTGGTCGGTCGGGAACAATTTATTAAAAAGTATATTAATTATATAAAGTGCATAAATTTATCCAGACATGAAACTTTGAATTTTAGTTCCGCATAATGCATCAGATCGATGGGAATCATACATCTTCAACGACAAGGAGTATCTCATTCAGAATTTACCTGTGACTTGGGAAAATGCAAAAATACTGTGCGGGTAAGCCTTTCATTTTCACAACTAGTGTTAAATGCGGCACGGTGACGCCTTTGTCGTTGTTCTCTATAAGCGTATCTACATTCATATGTTTTGTAACTGACTTCAAAAAAACGAGGGGGGGTTACGTAACATCACAAATTACATAATTGTAGCCTACCTGCGGCAATGTTAATATATGATACGAGTAAGCACTCGTATCATATATAAACATTGCCGCAGGTAGGCAAAATCCTATGTAACATAAAGTATCGACATACGCTCGTTCTTCTTTTCTATAAAAAAAGTCTTTACTTTTTTAGATCTTCGATAGCCTCATACTGCATTAAATACGGTTTGCCGTGGGCCGTGGAAATAACACCTCAGTATCTATCAACGTCGCCCCTCATATATGTATGATTATCGATTTTCACTCGTTCAGCAAATATTTTGAAATTCGTGTATCTTGAAAACTATCAGGTTCTTAAAATTTCACTCTAATTCATATTTTTTCTTTACCAACTGGCGTTTTTTCGGATAACTTTAAGGGAGCTCCATCTTACTTCCAAGTCCGACAACAGAGTGTGTCAGCAATTATACAGGGTGGAAGCAACTGCGCTCATTTTAAGAGAGCAGCATATATTGTAAAATATTTCAAACCCATGCCTAAAAAAATAATCAAGATTCTTCAACAGTTTAGACGTAGGATTATTATTTTCATTTCATGATTTTTGTTTATTCTGTATCATTGTGACGCAGTACGGACAGATACCAATAATGTAAACACCTACTACCACAAAGGTACTACTAACATTGCCGATCTGTCACTTTTCATCCTCAAACACCATACCAGAACGAGAAAGGAATATCTCGTTCTATTTTACGTTTACCTTTATATTACCTTTATATATTACCTATTCTCTATAATAAGCCTACACAACGTTAAGCTAATACCTGTGACTCGATTTCTTGAATGAGCCGTGGACGATGTCACTTTGATAGGTTTGTGTCTGTGTGCGTCATTCTTAACAAACGGGTGTGTAGTTACAGCGGTAATTTTAATATTTATTTTCTATGAAAAAATACTTTTTCATTTTTGACAAAAACCCTTTTGTTTTAATTGTATTAAGCTTTTCTAGAGTAGTTAAAACTGTGCTTTCATTTAAAGTAGTGAAGACAAAAACACAAGTAAAAAAATTGATAACTTATCAAAATATATTATAATATTGAAATGAATAGCGTGATGTTATTATTTAAGGGTCTTAAACGTATACTCTACAGCCTTCTTCGTTTAATGTACTATCGTACAAAAAATATTTTTTCAATTGCAATCAGTGGTTCCTGAGGTCAGAGCGTT
Source organism: Heliconius burneyi (assembly GCA_018247715.1). Taxonomy (NCBI): domain Eukaryota; kingdom Metazoa; phylum Arthropoda; class Insecta; order Lepidoptera; family Nymphalidae; genus Heliconius; species Heliconius burneyi. The sequence continues at coordinate 2,050 of DWGR01005736.1, forward strand.
CAACCAAATCAACTCTTCAGCTTGATAATATAACTGTTACAGAGGTCATCACAAAGGCATCTTAGCAGTGCTGGATACTAGAGAAAAAGCTGAATTTATGGCTGAAGCTTTGTCGGAACTTCAATTTGGTAATTAGTGTACTAGGTGTATCTAAACTAATTTTAAAGGATTTTATTGCTACACGCTACACCGTTTACATCAGGGTCGACAGAGGGAAATCAGAGTTAAGAGACTTTCAAATTATTCCGTGTCGAGTAGAGGAACTCAATCTAATGCTTTGTCTTGTTACCAGAAGGGAGATTCAAATATATTAATTTTTTGAGTGAAAATCGAAACTACAACCATCACGTTTTCGACGTTCTCCTGGTTACAGTTCTAATATACTCGTACATAGTTATGTACATGCTAGTTAAATTTATTTACATTCTGACGATAAATTTCTATTTTATCAGAAATCGAATCAGTGTGGGTAGGGGCCAGGAGAGACTCGGCTGATGATCCCGAAGGATACAGATGGAGTAAAGGTGTGGAACTCCGGAGAACATCAGCTGACGTCCTCCCTAAGGAGGATGATGAAAACACGCATTTTCCATTGGTAAGTCTAAATTCTTATCAGCTTCACGCTGTATTCGGATATACCAGAGTAAGCAAAGAGTACCAAAAAGGAAAATGAAAATAATTTATTTTATGCCAGCCAAGGCCTCAAGTAAAATTAAGTCACTAATTAATAAGGTTAATAATTAAAAAGATACATAATTAATTATTAGCAAGAAATTATTACGCACGTCGAGATCCGCCATGAAAACGAAGTGTCTTAACACTAGGTTCTTTCTGCATGTCCCGCTACATACGGAATACAGTATAAAGATGAAATCAGTATTAGATATAATGAATTTATGTGTATCAAATGGAGTGAAGCAGGACATCATCCTGGGCCTCTTGTAATCCATTTAATTCATTTAAGTTATTCTTTCTTAGTAGTGTTATATGTTTCAGAGACCTTTCAGTTCTCCACTTTTCGCCGAATTCTCTAGATATTGTTTGTTGAGCGGCGGATCTCAATGCCGTGCTTTACCTTGCTACCAGTGCGAGGAAATATTAAATATTACATTTCCTCTAGTGGGAATCGAACCCACAACCTGTCTCGTTTACAGCCGCATGCTTTTGCCAATACTGACGTCACCACTTTTATTAAATCAAAAAAAAAAATAATAAAAAAAATAAATAATAAGTTTAAAATAAGCAAATTTTTTGCGTCTTCAGTGGTTAAATCGAACCCACATCCCAGTACCAGAAGGTGGAGCGGACTGCGTAGCGCTAGAGCGAGTGCGTCACGACAAGCCCGTGTTCTTAGATCTGCCATGTCATTTGGAAAGACCGTTCGTTTGCGAAAGAGGTATGTATGTACAAGTAAATGTTCTTTTAGTTTCACGCTGTATCCCTCATATAGAAGGGTAGGCTGACAGAAATTAAAAATGCCGCTTCCCACTTTTTGCCATATTTTCCAGACATATATTCATATCACTTAAAATAATCGCAAATCAAAAATATTTCCACAATTGTGTAATAAATATTTCTATTAAAATCTGCAAACGCCGTACAGACAATTAGGACCATTGTGGCGTAGCAGCACAGCATCTGACTGCTAAACGCGACGACGAGTTTTTTGAACTTGAGGTTGATGCTGTTAGCACTATTGGCCAGAACAGCGACACCGGTTGGATAGAGAAGAAAGAGAAGGAGTACTCTCTCTGTGAGAATTTATAAGTACAACGTTGTTGGTTCAGAGGAAGTCGTGGACGACAAAAGCGTCCTCTGCAGAACTCAGATAATAATTTCATTTCCAGATCTTTAGAAGAGAATAATGGCAGAGTTGAGTTCCGCAATTTAGTATACGATATCCGCAACCCAAATCAGAAAGTGGAGAATAAAGTGTTGGGACTAAATTCACTCTGTGTGCACAGTGTGAACTTTGCTTCACATAGATAAAAATATTTAAGCTACGAAACACCAAAGATTTAGTAAATTCTAGAATAATTAATGGAATAGGTACCATCAACTTCTACACCTTGAAGTAACTCTTAATGGAGAATAGTTGTAAAGTTTAATTACTTGTATGTTAATACAGTGATAGATATGCCGTGCCCGTGGGTAGTCGGTTTGTAAAATTTGCATCTTAATTAGGTCGAATTTCTACATCATTTTGATGCTTTTGCTTTCAGGTTAGTTGTATGAAGCTCGATTTCCGTTCCGGACAAATGATCAGATTTTCTAATTTGCTTAGAAGACTTTTTTGTACTATTTTCTTGTTTTGAAGTATTCTTTTACCCCACGTTTTATCCCGAATAAAGCACGGAAGGCAGATAAGATTTTAGTATTACCAGAACGGGGCGCAAGCGGTGTGTCTGTAAACGCGAAGTTGTGGGTTCGACTGCCATTCGAGGAAATGAAACACTTATTATTTTCAAATTCTACCCTCTGGTAACGAGGCAAAGCGCGGCGTTGAGTTTCGCTACTCAACACGGTCAATAATTCAGCTCCAGAGTTCGGCGGAGAGTGGGAAACTGAAGTGTATTAATGGATACAGAGAGTATTAACACTAGGTTTCCGGCATCGTTCTGCCTACCCTAGATGCAGGATACATACATATTTCTTATTAAAATGTAACTATAAAAATAAATATGTTTATTTTAAAGACGCAAGTATAGAAGTACAAGTCCAAGAAATAAGGACGGTTAGATGTCACACTGGATTATACCACTTGTTTGATGGAAGGCTCAATTGGCAACAGGCAGCTGCGCATTGTGTTTTGAAGAAAATGGCGTAAGTATAACTTTCCTATGAATATATTTATTATTAAGAATTATATATATATAATCAAGTTAATATGTCAAGCTAATGCTACAACGACCTTACTATAATATCAAATTACTAAGCCAGTTTGAAAGCAAACTTGGCACCGACTTCAAAATTATAAAATCATTGTAAAATTATTTTTTTACTTCATTGTTAGAAGTCGGTTTTTCTTTTTTTAAGCAAAAATAATTTTTAAAAAAGCATATTTATTTCAAAAACTTTCAGGGGCTGTAGCGCAAAAAAGTTACTGGTGTTTTTTTTTAGAAGTAATTTTATTAAGTAATTATTAGTATTAATATAGAATAATCCCTAAAAGTTTCATAGGCGCAGGAGACGGTAAAAAATTGTTATTCTAATTACGATAACTTTCTACGTTTAAATCGATTTGTTACCATATTTACGTATGTGTGTACTATCTCCAGACAATATTTATTGAGTACAAATGTTTCGATATTGTAAACCTATCTCAGCACAGCTGCTATTTAATAAATACTAAAAACGAAAATAAACAAAATTTTATATCTTAAGCTTTTTACGTAAAGTAAAGATCATAAAATAAAAATTATATCATTAAAAAATCCTATATGATCCTATGCCGAATATAAATATGCTATTGTTCCACAGACTTGCAAATATAAACACCATGAAGTGTCTAAGGAAACTCGGACTTACAATGTTGAAATCTAGACCAAGTAAGTGTTGATTTATGTAAAATAATTATTTTTTATATGTTGACTTCTCTTTAATATAATTTCTATTATGATGTTGATTGATCTATAAAACATTATAACTAATCCTACAAATAGGTAAAATACGAAATAAAAAAAAATAACTTTAAAGAAAATAAAATTTGAAAAATAAGTTTATGTTATAAGTCTTAAGTTTTTATATTTACATGTAGGTAGGTAGATTTTTTTTTATGGTATAAGGACAAGGCAAACGAGCGTTCGGGTCAGCTGATGGTAAGTGATCACCGCCGCCACGACCCCGTGCAACACCAGAGGAGCTACAGGTGCGTTGCCGGCCTTTAAGGTGGAGGTAGACGCGCTTTTTCAAGGTACCCATATCATATCGACCTGGAAACACTGCTGCGGGTAGGCCATTCCACAGTTCCGTGGCGCGTGGAAGGAAATTTCTACGAAACCGCACAGTAATAGAGTGCCACGTATCCAGAATAGCATTTGTTTTTTTCTATACAGGTATAGAAAGTGCCTGGATTGGCGCCAGAGGCACGCTGGGCCAGTGGTCATGGATTGACACCGGAGTTAGCATATTCAATCCCAGTTCTTTTACAGAAACGGCAATATGGCCACCGATGAGGTAAACATGATATAATAAATTAACCTATTTTTTCATGATGGCTGATAAGTTTTTATTGTTTGCTGATATTTTTTACTGTGCTGTACAATTATTGTGTGTACAATATATGTATTAATGGTGAAGCTAAAGAGTATAAGAAAATATTATGTGTAGTACTTACAACAAAATGCGGCGTTGGGTTCCACCAACCCATTAAATCTCTATAATTAACGAATAAAATATCCTAAGCTCAATTTTCATTGCCTATATTACATGTTATTGGAAATAGTGATTAAAAGAGATGTGTATTTTAATAGTTTTTTCTTCGATTACATTTATACTTATTTGATAATTTGCTTAAATGCCTAGAGATAGGTCAACAATAAAACAAAATGGCTGCCTCCAAATAGACAGACACACGGCCCGCTCTCCCGTCTTCATGGAGGCGAGGTGTGAAAGGAAAATGCAGTTTATATGTTACGAAGGTATTTATATGTGTATTCATTATTTAGAAAACCGGACAATGACTTCAGAATTTAGAGCAAAATGGGGAACTTAACACCGGATTCTCAGGTTCCCTCTGTCCCCTGCTATGTGCGGGATACAACGTGAAGCTGAGCGTGTGATGAAAACTTTTTCAAAATTTTAAATAAATAAAGTATGTATTTATACAAAGATAATAAATATATATGTATACCGTTATAAACAATAAAAAATCGAAATTAATTCAGCTTCACAGTTTAGGCAGAGGGAACCTAATGTTGAGATACTCCGTTCTCAACTTTCTGCCAATTTCTGGAGGCAATAAGAATTTATGAAATATATTATAAGCCTAAGAAGTGTTTTTATGAGATATAAATATAATAAAAATATAATTTCAATTAGTGTATAATTAAAATTATATTTTTAGAATTGAATTTTCTTATTATTTTTTGCTTCAATACAATTTTTTTTTCTAAATATCTTATTTATAAGTAACACAATTATATTTATAACATTTTATAACGTTCCAGGACTTCCATCTCTAAGTACTCTAGCGACACCTAGCGACGACTACTATTACTATATACTGGTTAAACAACGATTATATTGGCAACATGCCTTCGAAAATTGTCAAAAAATGAACGGCTCATTAGCAAGTGCTGAAAATAATGATGTTCTAATACAATTATTGCTATTGATGGGAGAAAATAAGGATGAGCGTATGTATCATCTTAAGGGTTATTAGCGGTACAACGCCATCGAGCGGGTAGTAGTGGAACTAAAAAAATTTTATCTTTCATGTTTATTTTTAAATTGGATTTATTTCGTGTAATTAAATAAACTAAGATATGTTAGTGACTAATTACTCTATTTTTCATAAACTCACCTATTAAATCAAGAGGATTTACAATTTTATACTTAGATTAATAAGGGTCTGTAACGCGCCGCTTATGGTATAATGTTCGATCCCCACTCGAGGAAGTGGAATATTTATTTACGTTTATAGTTCCATTTCTTCGCTCTGGTGTCGAGGGAAAGTGCGGCGTTGAGTTCTGTCACTCAATACGCAATGCCTCCTAAATTCGACACAAATTGGGGAACGGAGCGTCTTAACACTAGATTCCCTCTGCCTACTAAGCTGTGTGCGAGATGCAGGGTGAAGCTGATTTTTAAATAAATAAGACATTTTTCTTGACTTAGTTCCTAATTTTAAATGAAACCTAGAGAAATAAATGCATACATATTTATTAATTTTTAGTAACAGAATATGATTGTATCAAATTATTTTATAAAATCTTAAACCATATTTCTTTCCAGCGGTCGAACACATATGGATATCTGGTCGTCTAAACATGACGAGGGATGCTGTAAATGATATAATATCGTATACTTGGTACAATCCTTCTAACGGGAAGAGAATCCCGGACCCTAAGAGTGGAGATTTTTCCATGGGCCTATATGTAAGTTTGAAATAAAAATATGGACCAATATGTACTTTTCTTTGAAATGGATTGTTTTAACTTCTTTTTTGTTTAGCATCACACTGTATCCCGAATATAACGGGATAGCAGAGGGAACCAGGCGTTAAGACCTCCCTACTTTCCACTTAATATTAGGTTCCCTCTGCTCATCTTATATAGATATGAGGATTGTAAATGTGGCCATGGAACACCACTGACTGTTACTGCGTTAATTATGAATTCGATCCACACACAATGAAATGATTTATTTATTTTCTGTGCGATATTAACTTGACCGACTCAATGCGACACAATTTGTCTCAAATACGCACGAAAATTAAAAAACGAAGTGGTTCATCACTCTGCCTATCATGTATGATTATAGCGTTAAACTAATGATTTATTATCACGCTATATAGTATGAAGCTATTTTCTTATAATTATAATTTCTCTAAATTTTTAATATTTGTTGTGGATTCGTTCCACTTCCGCCAATCAACACGCAATGCTTTAAGAATTCATCGGAAAAGTGAAGAACGGAAGTGACTGAATAGGAACTGAGTGTCTTAACGCTACATCCTGTTCCTTTCGCAAATCCTGCTGCGTGCGGGACACAGCGTGAAGCTGCATAAAAAAATAAAAAGAAATATTTAATAAATATCAATGATTCCAGACGCCACCATGGCTGAACGAAGATTTTACAATCGACAGTTCCTGTTTAAATTTGGACAGACAGGATCACCTCCTGGGGCTGGTGTACGGTCTACCTTGCGATACACCACAGTACTCTGTGTGTATGATTGGTAAGTGTAAGGGTAAAAATGTTTTTATTTTGGTTAAGAAAATTTAAACCAACGTGACGTGACTTTAATTATTAATTTTTCAATTCCCATAAAAGGAATATTATTTTTTTCCTAATCTGGTCAGATATAGGCTACAACGAGGTGTTAGTTCCGCCACACAATATGCAGTATTTGAAAACAGGGTAGAAAGCGGAGTAGTCTTAACACTAGGTTCCTTTTGCCTATATACATAATGATACAGCTGTAACAAAAATATTTGAGCCTTCCATTATTCAATAATATGGACTATAATTTCTTTTTTTTTTTCATAAATAAAAGTACATATTTATATTACAGAGAAATCAACAAGAGTTCGAGCAAGCGAAAGTGATCCAACAGAAGGATATGCAACATCATAACACATACCACTGAAAACTAATCATTTATAAAAAAACAATATGACTAATATTTAAAGATAATTCTTGTTTTTCAAATTATATTTTGGTAAAATATTAAAAAAGTGTTTAAAAAGTTGTTACTTAATATTTTATAGAAATTAACAATAAATTAATTATAATAAATATAATTATTTTAATACATATTTCTGAAAACAGAATTTTGAACATAGCAGGATTTGAACCCACACCTTTTAAATAGCTGCAGTCTAAGAGTTCTGACGTCTAAGCCATACATAATTCAAATCCCGCTACATTCAATTTTATATGCTTTCTAAAAAATATCTTTCTCCCCTAAGTGTGGAAAAACAGATTTAAATGAATAAAAATTCTATACATTAAGCTGTTTTAAATGATATATAACATTTTATTCGAACTTCAACATAAAACCTAAGTAAATAAAATAAACTAAAAACCTATATATATACACTTTTATTATGTATCAAAATCAGACAGTAAGCAGAGAGCAGTGTCTTAAGACACTAGCTTCAAAGCAAAACACAAAATTTATAATATAGACTTTCGAGACTCCGGTATTTACAAAATTATTCTGAAAAAAAAATATATATTAAAATTAGCACAACTTAAACTCACACTTTTTGAAAACAATCCAAGAAGTGCCAGTCCTGCAATATTAAAATTTTGATATTATGTTTCTAAATATATGTTTTTTTTTTAATCGAAATTAACACAAAACTATTATAAAAGACTTGCTTTTCTTTTATATTAATATTAAGAAGATGCCAAAACAACTTTTTTTTTCTATTTACATAAAATTATAAATTTTTTA
>DWGR01005737.1:0-10174 GCA_018247715.1 Heliconius burneyi
AAGATTGGAAAATATTTGGTGTTAAACACCTTGGTGTCTATGTCTATTTTTATCGTAACAAGACAAAGCACGGCGTTTAGCTACTGACAACGTGAACATAATGTCTCAAAACTTAGTCTATCTATTGGGAAATTCAGAAAATGTGCCTCAACATAAAGAATAAAGTATAAAGTTATACACTGCCGCGAGTAGAGATTGAACCCACTACTATCGAGTGTTCGAGACTACAAAAATGCAATACAAAGTATACCTATGTATATACCTCAACCAGTTTTTGCCCTCAATTTCGTTAATGCGAAGTATAGTAGAATCAAAAAAGTCAGAACACCGCTTTTTCTGGTTTTCATAGGAATTTCGAGGAAATATTCATAGAGCTACCGTACTCTACTCATCTCGTGTGGTGCAGTAATAACTTGCAGAGGAACTTTTTCAGAATTTGGCGGTAAGCGTGAAACGGATTGTCTTAATGGGAACGGAATGTTGGATGAAACACTAAGTTCCCAGGCTCGCTCTGCCTACCTTGCTAGGAGCAGAATAGATGGTAAAGCTAAAAAACATATTTAATATAATATAAGAGGCCTAAGCATAATTATGACCATATCCAAAGTATAAGGGTTACGAGAAAAACATGTTATCTGGTTTCTAGCGGAATACAATTAAAAATATACTTTTAAGCTAAAATCGACTTTATTATTTATTTATTAAAGTTAATTATTACACTTCAACACGAGTCAAAGGATATTTTTTTAAATCTGTAATAACGTACTTCAAACATGTAGAATTGTTAATTAAAAACAAAACATTATTATTTGAATTATTTGACGTCAGCGGTAACAATATCCATAAAAAAATATTAATTAGAGTTATTTTTTATAAAAAACCGTTTGAAAATCTTATTCAAACCATCGTGACGCAGCAGCTCAGAGTTTGAATATAAACGTGGCTGTAGTGGTTTCGATTCCCACTTGGGACAATTAAATATTTACATTAGCTCAGCCTCAGCAGCAATACATACCTGAATAGGTATGTATTGCTGCTGAGCGAAATTTTGGTAAGAACCTACTGAATGTGAATACATTCAGTAGGTTCTTACCAAAATTTCGTTTTTCTCCAAACAGTGTCGACGAAGGGTGATGTTATTTACGAGTATACATTACTTTTATTGTGCTTTAAAGAATTATTTCCACATTTATATAATTTTATTCACTCAACACGCAATGTCTCTAGAATTCGACGGACAGTGAGGAACGGAGTGTCAAAAAAAGGGTTCCCTCTGCCTACCGTGCTGTGTGCGGGACACAGCGTGAAGCTGATTTTAATTTTTTAATATATTTTACATATTTTTAGAACTAGTTCTGTTATATATGTCTAACTACTACCTTCTATTAAAATACTAATAGAATATAAAACAAAAACATCTAACATTTCACGTTATCGTTCACCTGATATTGAATAAATTGATTTATGCGACACCGATTTTTACGTAAAAACTAAAATTCTGTGAACAAATTAATATTATTTATGACAGGGGTTCCCAACCTTTTCTTACTCAAGGACCACTTTTATATCAATATTGTTAGCAGGTACCACTGTAGGTATAATTAATATAAGCTGTGATAATAAATCGGGTCCAACACCTCACCGCACTAAAATTTAAATAGTACGCAGACCATTTTTAGGCTTCTTTGGGTGGTCCACAGCTTAGACTTCTGCGGACCACTGGCTGGGAACCACTGATTTATGATCATAGAGTTCACTATTAACTAGATATTTGAACAAAATATAATAATGATAAAAATAAATAAATTTTCCTTTCCATCTTGAGACCGCCGTAGCTCAAAGGCAGAAGCGTGCAACTTAAACGCGATGATTATAGGTTCGATTCCGACTGGAGGGAAATATTATATTTTATAAAGTATGGCGTTAATTTCCAACACTTAACATCCAATCCTTTAAGAACCTTAAGAACCCTGCTATGTGAAAAATCTTTATTCTCTTCTCACAAGGCTTGGTCTTAGTAAAATAGAGATTACAAAAAATTACACAATCTAAAGTCAAGTTAGTTTTTTTAATTAAATATATATCTTTCGGTTTCGGTTCTGCATAATAGGGGAGGAGAGGGTAATGAGAGCCTACTGAGGGAAAATGTTGATAAAAATCACATTTGTCAAAAAATTTTATTAGGAACTCATACCATGATTATTTAACAAATCAATAGCAGAAATGTATTAAGGTACAATTACAATTTTACAATAAAAGGCAGTCGCTCCCATTACCCGACAAATGCGGCTAATGAGAGCCTATTTAACACTCATACGTGAAATGGGAGCAATTATTTAAGAAAAATTGTTTTTTAAATGAGATCTTTTGTTATTATAATCATCAATAGATATAAAGCTTCCGCTAAATTATGTCTCTTCTTTAAAGTACTATAAGAAAATTAGTAATTTTTGGTCACCGTGGAGAGAGAAACACACAATCATCCCTAATGACTAAACAAATGGCACTAATGACTCGAACGTGTGCTCACGATTGCGCGAATGTACCTGCATTCCATGAAATCAACATAGCTCCCAGCCCGCCCGACGGCCGCAAGCCAAGATTCGAATCCCGCAGGGGGCGCCCTTACTGTCATGGACTTCCCCAGAGGCAGCGACTCAGTGCTTGCATTTCTTCAGGGACAGAGTACCCTCTTCCCTACCCAACCGGTGTCGCTGTAAAAGCCGATAGGGCTAACAGCATTAACCTCATGTTCCAAAAAAAAACCATAGCTCCCATTACCCTGTGTTCCCCAGAGCGAAGATATGAAAAGATTAAATATTTCCTCGAATGAGAATCGAACTCAAAATTGTCGCGTTTACAGGCGCACGCTTGTGACCCTGCGCCACTACTAACCTTTTTTTATTTTTTGTGCTCAATAACCGTTTACCAATCAAGCTATTAAGATTTCATTTAGATGCTTGTCAACTTCAATATTTGATCTAGTATAAAGTCTATTACAGACTATTAGAAGTAATTTTAGATCTTTAATTTTTTATACCATTGCGCTATTTTTTCTTTACCTTTACCTTAGTACTATGACTAATACAAAGAGTAAGCAGACGAAACCTGGAAACGTATTGCTAAGATGCCATTCGGAACCCATTAGGACACTTTCGTTCCCCACTTTTCACTGAATCCCAGTGGGCAGTGTTGAGTGATGGAACTCAACGCGGCTATTTTTATTTGATTGGAAATAATATATTGGATAAAGAAAAAGACAAAAGAAAAAGCTTTGTATATAAATAATCATTACTTTAAATATAATTTTAAATTTGGTGCAGCCTCAGTGCATTTTTAATATGTACCAGCTGTGCATGATAATTATACGCCTAATTTTTTGCTCGTGTGTGAATAAGGAAAGTTTTCGACAGTGAAAGACCAAACGATGTTCGGTGCTTTCCTTTATCCAAAATTCTTTTTTGTTTCTTTAGCCGTATCCCGCACATAGCAGGTGGACAGTGGCAGCCTAAGAAGAAAAATTATGTCTACAGACTAATAACTATATATGTATATTTGTATATTTTTGTCTTACTACTTTTAATCTTTATTTAAAGGACTTGTCACGCGATTTTTGTCTTATGTGAAGTAACTAACCTATTAGGTATTTCTTTAAAAATACTTTAATTATTTTTAGCATCATATTACTAATTATATGTAGTTTATGTAGATAACATCTTAGTAATATTAATAAATCGCTCTCAACTCTGAGATCGATCTTAAGACCGCCCTCGATCTTACTTTCCACTAACTGTCTGTTTGAATGCATAAATATAAAAATGTACCAAAATATTTCAGGTACATACAAAAATAATAAGAAAATATTACAACGAACATTTCAAATTATTTTTCTTATTCTATATGTGTGATCAAGGCTTAAAATTCATTCAAATTCAAAAAAAGCTATATATTAAGTCGTATGCTTAACACCAAAGTCGCCAAACAGGTTAGCCATTACGGTACTGAGGTCAAACACCTCTCGGACCCTGACATTAGCTGCTCTAAATATAGTAAACTAGTTGCAAGATGTATCTGGAGTTATTTAAATAGTAAATAAAAGAAATTGTACAAAACATTGTGGACAATTAACGGTTTCTTTATAAGGCTGGACTCTAAGAATTCTCTTTTAGATTTTGTAGCTAAATGCCAATAAATAGAAACATAGCCTGTAATCAGGAGCTGTCGCAGCGCTTGATTGTAAATATGACGGTGGTGGGTTTGATTTCCACTTGGGGGAATTATTTGGATTTTCTCGTTCTGGTAACAAGAAGTCCACCATTCTTATTAGTACGTTCCTCTGTCTACTTTTCTAAAATATGACAATAAAGAAATATCTTTAATAAAACTCGTGATTTTTTTTTCTAATAAATACAATAACATGTTTAAGCAGAAAATAATGAAAGTAGTGTCGTAACACTATGTACATTTTTGTCTCTGGCTACCCGAATATATGCGGGATACAGCGTGAAGCTGCTTTTTATAGATAGTGGTAGGGAACCATTCGTCCACGAGTTCGACTCGCCCTTGGCCGGTTCTTCCTTATTTTCTCTAAGAAGTCTATATTATGCACATTATTATAGAATCAATTCTATATTGATAAATGACGTAATGTCTATGGTATTATATGGTTGAATCGTGGAGATATAATTTACTAAGACATAAAAATATATAATTATAAAGCCGGCTGCTAAAGAGGAATAACTCAAAAAATATAAAAAACAATTTTCATAATAATTTAGACGCGGCGTGGCGTTGAGTTCTGCCACTCAACACGCAATGCCTCCAGAATTAGGCAGAAAGTGGGGAGCGGAGTGTCTTAATACCCTCTGCCTACCCTGCTATATGCGGGATACAGCATGAATTAAATTAAATAATAATTTAGAATGAGTTTTATTTTACACTAACGTTGTATTATTTAACACAAATGAAACTTTTAATATTTTGATATCTTCGCTCTGGTATCGAAGTTAATGGGGACGGAGGTCCATAACACTAGGTTCCCAGGTTCCCTCTGCCTATCCTGCAGTGAAAAAAATACTTAGGCTAGCTACGGACAGCGTGGTGGGCATATGCGGGCTTAATCGCACCTATTTATTACAAATAGGTTGCACTGACGCAGTCATACTGACATCAATATACCGATATATAGATATAGATATGTTCTCATTAATATAACTGTATCGTTGCATACAACATGCTATATTTTATTAATATAAATTATATCATTTTATTCATCGAGGCCGTCGTGGCGCAGCGGCACAAAGGTGTGACTGTAACGCGACGGTTGTGGGTTCGATCCCCACTCGAGGGAGTGAAATATTTATTTACGTTTATATTTCCATTTCTTCGCTCTGGTTTCGAGGCAAAGCGCGGCGTTGAGTTCTGCTACTCAACACGCAATGCCTCCAAAACTGTGTGCGGGATAAAGCGTGAAGTTGTTTTTTTTTATATCATTTTATGTATCTAATTATTTTAATTATTGTAAATAACTAAGTATTACTAACGTATAAGGCACAATGGTCGTGTATTCGATTCCCACTTAGAGGAATCATTTTCTTCAAATTTGGATTCGCATTTCCCTGATACATGCGGGATCAGCGTTAAATATTTTTTTACTATAATTAACCGAGTACTTTAAAAACGAGAACAGTGTTTTTTCCTCATAATTAGGGACAATAACATAAGTGTTAAACGACTTGAACCAAATTTACTAACAAATTAACTTGCTTGATGTACTCGTAATTTAGGCCAGTTTGTTAATCTTTGAGGTCGGTATTTTTTTTAGCTGCACGCTCTATCCCGCTCGTGGCAGGATAGGCAGAGGGAACCTTGTGTTAAGATACTCTGTTCCCATTAAGACACTTCCGTTTCCAACTTTCCACAGAATCCTGAAGGCATTGCTTGTTGAGGGGCGGCATTTGATATAAAAATACAAAGCAAAATTTCAAAATTCAAAAATACAAGCATATAGTCAAAGTAAAAATACCAATAGAGCCTAGAGTGTAAAGTAATTGTGACTGAATAAAATAGAAATTGGCCACTATATTCTCTCTATTCTTCATGCAAATAAAGTTAAAGTCCTATATGCAATTATATAACTACAGTATAAAACATTTATAACTTATGATTTAATATAACTTAATATCCAAAGGTATAACCAAGTAAAGGACATCAAACAGGCATTTATTTATATGATTGGCATTCACTAGAACGGACTATCTGCGTCTGAGGACATGCACTAACCCTTGGACCAGTATAATGCTCCTTATGGGCAGACAACGAGAAAAGTGTTTAACGCTTAAAAAACAAACATGTCCTTGGTCGGTATCAATTATTTTTTAATAGAAATACACTAAACTAAAACATTTACTATAAATAAATGTTTTAAGAAGTTTTGAGTTTAATTTACAATAATTGAGATTGGCTACTGCGCTCTAGAGATAGATTCCATTTGTGGCGCATAAGTGTGTAACTGTAAGCGGGACTGGGTGTGGACTTCGAGTTGATTGTGGATTCCGACTGTGGTGTCGCAAAGCGCGGGGTTGAGTTCCGCCACTCCATATGCAATGGGGAACGGAGCGTCTTAATACTAGGTTCCCTCTATTTATCCTGGTATGTGCGATATTCAAGGTGTGAAGGTAACAAAAAATGTTAAATAAAAACAAATATGTAATACTTCCAATTCAGAAGGAAATTGCAAAAAATATATAAAACGTTAACTATATTTATCACTAAATTATCCGCTACAGTATATAGACATGTCAATATAAAGCCAGGGTCAATGAAGAGTATCCTTTGTGTTCAAAATAACGCTAACTCACGCGGGTGCTAAATAATATATTGTGTAATAAAAATCACTCAAATAATATTTCAAAGCGTTATTTAGACATACGAGTATATTGAGTGGCCGAACTCAACTCTGCAATTTGCCATGTCACCAGAGTGAGTTAAATAAAATATTAAATATTTCATTTTGTTGATTGAGAATCGAATCTACAACCTCTTTTACTTACTGTTACGCGCTTTGGGCCACCATTGGCCTCAAGAATTTTATCTGTATCAAAATTATAATATTTGTACTCAATCTTTGAGAAAAGCTTTTTTTACCTTAATTGTGTCTTTTATGCATATTTGTTTTTCAATCATGTTCTTTTCAGCTTCACACTGTATCCCGCGTATAGCAGGGTAAGCAGAAGGAACCTAGAGTTACGAATTTTTGAAGCATTGCGCGTTGAGTGACGGAACTCAACGCCTTGCTTTTAGCCTTGGTACCAGCGTGAAGAAATAAATAATAATAAATATTAATTCATTTCTACGAGTGGGAACCGTACCCAAAACCATCGCGTCACAGTCACACCCTTATGCCCATACACCACGACGGCTTCAAATTTTTTTTATATTGCTGAAAATAAACGATATCATTGGCACAGTCGACCAACAGACAGAAATGGCGTGAAACTGTGGCAAGAATAACGAAAGCCAAAAACATGACTACATGATGGCCACGATCGCTCTGTCAAGAGCGCAACGACTGACAAGAAGAAATGATATCACAGTACTACAAGTTTTTTTTTTAATTTACTCACAGTCGATCATACTATATATAATAAACCAAATAACACTTTTCCACGCGACGCTACCGGTAAGTCGAGCTAAGGCTATATCGGAGTGTATATTTTTATAATTTCCATTCAGAATTCGCCAGCGATACGCGTCACATGTAAACAAAACAGTGCTAACATGTCTTCTAAGCTTTGTATTCTTGTGTTCGCGGCTCTAATAGCCGTGGGATATGGTAAGTCATAGAAATATATTATTATTTTAATCATCTTAAAGCCTTTTCAGAAATTCACGTTATAAGTGAAAGAAACTAGTGATATATTATTCCGTTCTCCCATTTTCGTTTCTTTTGGAGGGTAGCATTCGAACTTGTTACCATCGTGTGTACTAACACTAAGGCATGTACTTGTTAAGGCTTTACATTATTATATGATTAGATAGGATCAGTTTAGTGACTTAAGTAAATTAAAGTACAAACATTTTTTATATCCTCTTAAATTATTTCTTATTAATGTTTCTTGTGATGAAAAAATTGAGATTTTTTTTCTTAAATTCATCCTAAGGCCAGTGGTTGCGCAAAGGCATAGCTGTAGTATGTAGGTTCGATTCCCACTTGAGGAAATAAATATTTAAATTTTTCCACTTCTTTGCAATTATTTTGAGGCGGCCTGGAGCTTGGACACTGAACACGCAATGCGTCTAAAAATTCGGCGGAAAGAGAAACAGAGAACGGAGTAGGAGAAAGGAGTACGTTATCACTAGGTTCCCTGCTGTGTGCGGGATAGCGTGACACAAAAAAATCCTTAAAATTCTAATGAAATATGAGATCTAACATAATTTAAAATATATATTAATTAAGACCTTATATATTATATATATTATATTAATAGTGCTATTCATTACTGCTAAATGCTTACAATGAATGCAAATTAAATCAGTGTGTTTTATGTATTCAATATAAATCTATCTTTTTCATTTTTTATTTTTTTAAATGATTTTGGCACAGTGTCAGTGTCTCTAAAGGCGACGGTTGTAGGTTTGAGTCCATCTCGGGGAAATGACTTTTAATACTTTCGTTTCCTCGCTCTGGCAAGACGACAAAGTGCGACGTGGAGTAACGTCACACAACACGCAAGGTCTCAAAAGTTGTGCGGAAATTATTTAAATTCCAATAGTAGTATATTATAAAGCTGAATAGAGCCTGTCGTGGCACAAGGTGACTGTAACGCAACGGTTTTGGTTTCGAATCCCACTCGGGGACGTGAAATATTTATTTACGTTTATATTTCCATTTCTTCACTTTGCTATCGAGGCAAAGCGCGAGGTTGAGTTCTGCCACTCAACACGCAATACCTCCAAAATTCGGCAGAAAGTGGGGAACGGAGTGTCTAAAACGCTAGGTTCCCTCTATCTACCCTGCTGATACAATAATGCGGGATACAACGTGAACCTGATTTATTTTTTTTAATCAATAGGTGTTGACCAAACCAATTACGATCTAAGCAGGAACAGGATAAACGACGCTCGCAACGGTAATAACTTCTATCGAATAGTAAAAAGCTTCGTGCTTCACCATAATACTTAATTAACTACAGTATTCTTTCTGTTCATTGGAAAAACACAAATAATAAAAAATCTCTTTCATTTTATTCCATTTTAAAATGTTTCATCCATTCCACATCAATCAGTAAAACATTTTTGCCATATTTTTTAATTTGAAGCCTTTTATAATCCGCTTTCAGTAACGGAGATTTTCGCAGCTTAGCTTATAGGTATTTTGTTAATAAATGTTATACGCTCCAAATACTGTTTTTTGTTTAAAATTCAATTGAAATGTAGTTAAAACCATTTTATTTTATATAATAATTCTATATTTATATTACTATTGTTAGAGTTAGTGTTAAAAAAAAGTTTATTTTACTTTATTTTCACATAGTGTGTTAAGACATTTTTGGGTTGGGCACAAGATTTTTTTTTGGGTGGGCATGGAATTATGAACTAGTGAACTAACTTCAGAAATAACAGTTATAAAACTTTTTTAAAGCATCACGCAGTATCCCACACATAACAGAATACGAAGAGAGAATCTGGGAACCTTGCGTCGCGTTTGTACCCCTTTTATCTTATGACTCTCTGCAGTATATAATATAGATTTAGATTCAGATGTAATGCGTAAAGATGAAATAATAAGTTATGGTAATCTATTTACAGCTTAACAATTAACTTCACACATAATATTTTCAAAATTAACACAATAATAGGAAGAATAAACTACGACCAAGGTTAAAAATCTTCGTTTGAACTCCAAATTATACATTAACTACCTAAACTAAGATCGTATCTTGTTTTTTTTATTATAATTACCGTTTTTCTTTAAACTATTTGCATTTAACGTTCCTCTGTAGACTAGTGACGTCTGTATTTACGGAAAAATAAGATTCTAAGCATTTTTTTTTATTCGCACCAAATTTTTTAGTGACACATTATATTTCTCATCAGGTGGAATGAACAGAATAGTGAAGAGTTAACAGTGAATTTGTTTTATGGAATAAAAATAGAAAATGTGATTAAAAAA
>DWGR01005738.1:0-10174 GCA_018247715.1 Heliconius burneyi
TACAAAACTTGTATAAATGTATTTTAGCATCTTCCATGGCTAGATTGGAAATTACAATAAGAAAATATTTATGGATATGTAGAAAAACACTCAGAAAATATGCGCGACAAATCGGCGTTTGACGTTATTCTAATAGCGTGCAAAATGATGGCGTTTGTGCGGCTCAATTTATTTCAATATTGTAACGATGTTTTTTCTACGTTATGAACATATGAATTATTAATTTAAGAAAGGAAAAAATTATTGCTATATATATTAGAGATAAAGATGATATAAGCTCTACAATCCTCCAGTTGGTTGGGAACCCTCGGAAGGCGAGTCTGATTCGTACTCGACCTAGTTTTTTTTTGTAATATACCTACAATTTCAATAATTTCAGCTGGCAATATTGGTTTTACAAGTCCGTATAACTTTTCATAATATGAGGGAGCGTTTATACCGACCACTTTCGTCACACGTACTGGCATTGATTCCTGTGGAGCATTAAAAACGTCTTTATAAACACACTAACATCGATTTTTACATAAAAAATCGTTTAAATTGAAATAAAATTTGTTAAATATATAACAAAAACATACCAATAAGTACACAATAAAATCTTTTAAGTACTGAATGTTGATTTTGGGAATCATTTTCAAGGAAATCCACGACATGTCGATAATAATATAATGTTCGTCTGCAAAGTGCGGGTGGTGTTTGACCCAAACGTCGTTATGTATTGATATGGTTTTCAGAAAATCATAAAAGTGAAAATTCTCTGTCGCAGGATCATCATATTTGTGAATTATCATTTCTTTGCCGTCGAACGGATATGTTCCTACCAACCTATAATAGAAACAGAAAATTAATAAAATGTTATAATTTATAATAATAATTTGATTTGCCCGCCGTGGCCGAGAGGCACGTGGGTTCCATCCCCAATCGAGGGGATGAATTATTATTTACTAATATTTTCATTTCTTCGCTCTGGAACCTAAGCAAAAACTCAGTGTTGAGTTCCGCCACGTGGGGAACGAAGTGTCTTCTTAACACATATTCCTTAAGCCTACGGACTTGAAGTTAACGCTAAAAGAAAGTTTGATATAAAACAAAACTAAATGTTAAAGGAAGTTTGCCAAAATACAATAGTGAAAACTGCAAATTGATAAAGCCACTTCTGCGATTAGCGCGAACACACAAATAGGCATAGAAAGAAAAACAGACAGACAAAAATTTTAAATGTCATTATTTTTGGTTATTTTATATCCATGAATATACAAAAATGCTCAATATTTTGAAATTTAAGTAATTTAACACCGATTCACTGCAGTTACTGTCTTCTGAGAAAAACTGAAACAAGAAGAAGAGGCGTCTTTTTTTTATTTTTTAACCGTTTCACCTTCGTTGTATTTCTTTTTAACCAATCTCTAAAAAGAGGATGTTCTCACTTTCAACCGATTTCAAAAAAGGGAGAGGTTCTCAATTCGCCCGAATAATGTTTTATTTGGCACCGACTTCAAAGTTATAAAATCTTTGTGTAATTTTGTTACTTTTTAATTTGTTGTTAGAAGTCGGTTTTTCTTTTTGTTAAAAATTAAATTATTTAAATAACTATTACCAATACATACAATATAAAATAGTACAGTATATAATTATTCAGCTTCACGCTGTATCCCGCACACAGCAGGGTGGGCAGGGTGAACCTAGTGTAAAGACACTCCGTTCCCCACTTTCAGCCCTATCCTGGAGGCATAGCGTGTTGAGCGGCAGAACTCAACGCCGCGCTTTGCCTCGTCACCAGAGCGAAGAAATGGAAATATAAACGTAAATAAATGTTTCACTTCCCCGAGTGGGGATTGAACCCACAACCGTCGCGTTACAGTCACACCCCTCTGCCGCTGTGCCACTACGGCCTTGTTACTTGTAGATGATAATTACTCTAAGTAATCATAATCTACAAGTAATACCAGTTCAACGCGTTATATTGTCAGCATTGTTACATTATACTCGTACATATATAATTAAGGTTTTAAGTAAGGTTAAGGTTAAATTATTTCTTTCTAGAACTTGAAAAACGTTTTGAAAAGGACTAGGTATATGAATATATAGATATAACCTATATATCTGTATGTATATACGTAAGATATATCAAGTTATTGCGATAAATATTATATTAATTTAATTTAATAGAGAAAATTAAATATTAATTAAGCCAATTTAAAAAGAGACTAGAAGAGAATAATTTTTAAGCATGTCATGGATTCACTGTCTATTTCAAAAGATCTAAGAGGAGTCGAGAGGAGAGGAGGAGGAGGAAGACTTGCGTTCGATGGCATGGCATTCTTTGGAATCACAGTACTTTTTATTAGCTTTATTTAGTGTTAAATTTTAGTTTTAAGACACCTCGTTTACCATATTCCGCCATAATTTTGGATGCATTGCATGTTGAGTGGCGGAGCTCAACGCCAAAGAGAAAAAATGAACGTATTGAATATTTCACTTCCTCGAGTGGGAGTCGAACCCACAACCTATAGCGTTTACAGTTACACGCGTGTGCCCTTAATTTTCTATATATAATAATTCTAGTATAAAAACGTATTAACGTCAAATGTTAATCACTTTTGACTGTAGGTGTTTGACTTTGGCACAACTATGTAACCTGCATCTAAATGACACTTAATTTACAACATGCGTAATTTACATATAATTTGAATAATCGTTTATTAATTATATATAATTTACGCTTTTCGGTCTGGATGTTGCAAAGTATTTGAAATTGTCTAAAAGTACATTAAGTACATGGCACCAAACGAGATGAGTATGGACTGATGTCTGAAGTGTTGAGGCCAGTCATGGCCCACAGCCTGTGGGCCACAGGCACAAGCAAGTTACTGAAAACGCGGCAGGTTGTGGGTTCGGTTTCCAATTCCCAATACATTCTGAATATTTTCAATTCTTCATGCTTTATGCAGGATTAATTGGTTAAGCACTTCATCTCTGTAGCAAATAGCCATTTTGATATTTTGTTCCACTATGTCAGTCACGGAATCCTTATTTGCCCCACAAATGAACCTGCCGATGGCATCTTCCTCGGCGACAGTGTAGGAGATGCGTCCTTTTGTGTGTCTTGATAAGGCGACTTGATATGCTGTCGTGTAGGGCGTTCTTAATGGCCTTAGTTTGGATGATTACTACTGACTCGTATTTAAGTCCCTGGAGTTCGTTAATGGTCAGGTTGCGCCAGTTTCCTCTCCTCCCGTATCCTTATCTGATAAGGTCCACTTTTCTGCTTGTATGTGGACGAGGTACATATTATTAAGGTTAAGGTGGATTTCCCCAGAGGTTTGCGGCTATCTCTTCTTCGAGTAACATTCTTAGCAGACCTTCGTTACCGAGTTCGAAGGTCCTCATAATTATCTTGCAGATTGCAAGGTGGTCATATAAGATTTGGTATAGATAACGCAAACAAATTCTTCAAATACATAGTAAAGTTAGCTATTTGTAGTAAAATTAACAATTTATGTCTTAAGAAAAGCAATTATATATATTTTATTTATTAATATATAAAAAATAAACATTACTTATAGAATTTATAGATCATAAAAGTAATGTGGAACTCATACAATCAGCTTCGATGGTTGCCATTAAGCAGAATGGTAATAAAAATATATCACATACTAAGTTTATACACTGTAGAATGAAGGAAAGCCTCAGTGTTTTATTAAATCAATGTGTTTTGAAGAAGGTTCCATGAACAATAAATTATAAAAAAACATATAACTTTATAATATTTTTTTAAATCATGATGTATGAAAAGATTTATTATCTTAAATTGTAAACATCACTTTATTGTGAAACCATTGTTTTTCAACGCAATTTAATAAAACGTTGTTAAGTCGATGATACCCTCACTCTGGTAACATGCGCGACGTTAAGTTCCCCCCTCTCAACACGCAATATCTCCTAAATCTGCTGGGAGGTGGAAGACGGAGTATTTCAAGACTAGATTTTGTGTGCCTACTGTGCTCTATAAGCAAAACAAATAGTGAAGGTGAAAAAAAGTAAAAAGAATATGTAATTACATGCCTTTTATTACTTTTACTTTTTTTATTAGTCTCCAGAATTCGACGGAAATTGGGAAACGGATGTATTTTGATGGTAGTTAAATTACGTTCCCAAGTTCCCTCTGGGCACCCAGCTATGTGAATACAGCGTTAAGTTAAAAAAAAGTAATACATACGAGTGATCCAGTATCTGTTTTATATTGGGTAGCAGGGGGTCTCTGGCGACATACACTTCGGACATCTGAGCGCGCGTTACACAGAACCTATCAATACATTTCTTAGTCGCCTCCAGGCTGAAGTAACAGCTGTGTAGAAACCTCATGAGCAAGTGATCATCTAAACCTGAAAAAAAAATTATAAACATAAAAAACTGCGTTGAGGCCGACGTAACGCAATGGTAGTGGGTTCCATCCCCACTCGAGGAAGTGAAATATTTGTTTACGTTTATATTTCCATTTATTCGCTCTGGTGGGTCGACGTAAAGCGCGGCGTTCTGCCACTCAACACGCAACGCCTCTAGTATTCGATAGAAAGTTAGGGACGGGGTGTCTTCACCCCTAACACGAGGTTCCCTCTGCCTATCCTGCTGTGCGCGGGATTCAGCGTGAAGCTGATTTATTTTTAATTTATAAAAGTAATTATTTGAAGTATCCGGCATCCCGCGTGTAGCACGGTCGGCGGAGGAAGCCTAGTGTTAAAACACTCCGCTCCCCACTTTCCGCCAAATACTGAAAGCATTGGGTGTTGAGTTGCGGAACTCAATGCCGCGCTATTGACTCGATTTAACGGTTTTTAATAATTAAATAAATAGTTTTTTTCTTAAATAACACACACTTATCATTAACACAATGCTATATCATTATTCCAAAAATAAAACAAATCATAATTAAATTTAATTAAGCAAACGTATAAAACACTTTTAAGTCATTAAATCTTTTATTATACTCGTATCTGCATTTAATTTTTGTGTGAATTTTATAAATACGTTTACTCTTTACTTTACAATACTATTTATCATTTACTTTTTATTGTATTGTAACGGAAATTACTGTCAAACTAAGTAAATTTAGTAAAAACTTTTACTTAATATATTCGTTATTACCTGACATCAATATATATATATATATATATATATTATACTAGCGTATGAGTCGCGGCTTCGCCCGCTTAAACTACTGAATTATTTACTTAATATATTGAATTACGCTTGTGATTTAATATATAATATATGTTTGTAAGTACATACACTACATGAATCTCTTGTACTTTGATCATAGCGCCATTTACTTGAATTACCTTACTACCTTGTAGTATTCTCCATCCAACGCCGGAAGAGCGTTGGGGAACGTTTTCAGGGGCGTGAGCCCTATTTTCGTGGTACTCTCCGCCGGCCGTTACAACGGCCGGGTCATTGTGATGGGCCCTTACTACCTTACTACTCCTTACCTATTTCTATACAGTCAAGTCAGTCAACAGACATCGGCATTTGTTTCGTCGGCAATCGTTTGAAGCTAACAAATACTAATCCAAAATGATATAAACTACTGTCAATAATCTATAATTATAATAAATCTGTATTTGTTTGTGATAAATCTAAATTTTTAATTTTTAACCAACTTTCAAAACAAGGTTCTCAATTAAATATTTTCGATTCGATATTCGATTAATTATCTTGAATTCAATATTGGATTATTCGATTCTGTTTATTAAATGAATAATCATGTAATTTAATTGGGCGAAGACGGCAGGCCGTATACAAATAATTTGTAATAATATAATAAGATTATATTTATTATAAATTGAGATATAAGCTATCCTATCTTTTAAGTTGGATCAAACATCAATATATTGTTTATCTTATATCTCCTAAACTCAAGGTGGTCTGGAAAAAATCGCTAATTAGCGATGTGCATTTACTAGATATGTAACTTTGCTTGCTTTCGATTTGTGGTGTACAGTAAAATATATGTAAAGAAAAATATAATCTATAAAACTTTACTTAAATATCTGCTGCCCTTAACATTTCAAATTTTTATTTGTATTTATTTTGGTATAATGCAGACCAGTTATATTGGCAACTCAGAGAAGTTAATAAACGTTTGATCGCTATTGAATGGTTTTTTATTATTAATTTTTATATATATATATATATATATATATATATATATATAAGTGATAATATATTTGGAATAATCATGTAAACCATATACTGTATTTGTGCTGAAATATAATCCAACGATTTTTGTTGACTATCGTAAGAGATCTATTACATATCTATAAATAGAAAAGAAATATTATCTGACTTTTCATAATAAAAATTCACTAGTTAAAACATAATATGTAACTAGCCCAAGAATCAAGTTAAATATAAATAGCGACCACTCAAGTAGGAAGTAAGATGTAGCGATAACATTTTATATATAGAAGAGCTTTTTGCATTAAAATGTGAGAGAAGCTCTCTTTTGCACCTGTATAAAGAGGCCAATGTGGCGCAAGTGTGTGACTGTAAGCGCGACTGGTTGTAGGTTCGATCGCCATTCGAGGAAACTAAATTTTCATTTAAATGTATATTTTGATTGAGTTGAGTGGAGACTTCTATAATTTCATGAGAGTTTATGTTTATTTTAAAAAATAAAACAGGTCACATTACCAATTATTCACTCATAAATTACGTAGGTCTTTATATGAAGTATAATAACATAATTGAAAATATTATTAAATGTATATAAGTTATCATTCTTGTCTCCATTCACGGTCATAGCTTGTATACATATTACAGTACGGTCAACAAGTCGTGGCCACCCTGAAGTTAGTTTTTCTGTACTTTAGTACAATATTCACCCGGGAAGACTATAAAGAAAAGTAAGACAAATCATAAAATCAATTCTGCGCAGCCATCTACAGCTACCTTCAGAGCGGCCATTCATTGGCCGTACTGTGGCTAGTTACAATTAAATGTAAATACATTTGTACACAATGTTTTATTTTAAATATAATATTAAGCTTACCTATATCTTCAGGTATATGAGATTCCTTTGACATCCATTCCTTAATAGCAATCAAGTCTTGTTTGTAGTCGTGCGGCATTTTCAAAGCTATAAATAAATAATTATAAAATTTATTTTAAACACTTAATTTTATTGTTATTACTTATCAGAAAAAAATATCGACAGTTTTAACAATAGATGTTATATATACTCGTACACTGAAGTATTATATATAGCTTCTCTAATATTTCAACAGTTATGTCAGGGTCATTGCCGTTCATATAGTCTCGTATAGAACGATGACAATTGCGGCAGATTCTTGTATTCTATCCCTCATTAAGCAGATCTCTTTGCTTACATTACTGAATGTGGGCTCTGTCGTCTAGTCTAAAGGAATCCGCTCCCCACTTTCCGTTGAATCCTGGAGGCATTAAGTGTTGAGTAGCGGACTCAACGCTAGGCTTTGCCTCGACTATATCCCAGATATTTAATTTCCTCGAGTGGGAATCGAACCCACAACCTGAAGTGTTTACAGTCACACGCTTGTGCCCCAGCACCATGACTGGTCTCAAAAATATAAAAAAAGTAATAAGAAAATACAGGTATACATACAATTTTTAAATATATTTATGCAAATTATTCTATTTCATGTGAGGGTACATTTACCATTGATCATAGATTAATATATAAAAAATTTAAAAATCTGAGTATAACTAAAGAATTACTTTAATAAACATTATTAATTGTAAATCATAGCTAAGAGCTAAAAAAACATAATATTTTCTCTTATTTTATATATCTCACAAAATATTTCTTTATATTTATAATCAAATATATATATATATATATATATATATATATATATATATATATATATATATATATATATATATATATATATATATATATATATATATATTCTCAATATAATGAATAATTTTAGTTGATTATAGTTTTAAAGCACATTATGGAGTCACGTTTCATATATACGCTATAAGAATAGGTTATTAACCTACAGAATATTTTGTATGTACATAAAAAATAATAATAACTTACCTCACGGACTTGTCGGTTTATTGATCTTTGATTTTGTACGCCGCGATCTCGCACTGGTGCCCGTCGACGAGGATATCGTATCGTAAACTGAAGAACATGCAGGCTGCACTGTTGGTTGAAGTTTTTTTTTTAATTTAATAGTAAATATTGTCAACAAATGTCAATTTGAAAGTGACAGAAATCACTTATAGTGATTTCATAAAATCTTTACATATATCCTCCTGATTGAGACTTGTTTAATTTTTGTTCCCCGTAAATATTGTTTTTTTTTTGTTTTCGTTAAGATCTAACACAAAAAAATTATATCAGCAATGGTAGAACGCAACACAGCGTTTTGGCTAGGTGTATGATAATACTATTCCAAAATATATTCTGCTTGATATAAAAAATATATATTTTTTATTGTTATATATTATCAGTAGTTTTTTTTAATGTCTTATCAAATATCATTATTAATAAAATAAATAATAATTCAAATAAGAATCTAAATACATATGTATGTAATTCCACTTTACCTTGTAAGTTATTAGAATGTCAGTCAGCCAGCCAGTCACACTGACAGTTAATTACGGCAATTTATAAATTTAAATTAAACGAAAAACGTACTGACATAAACCTATCTTAAAGAATTATTTATACTACCCACTTAATGATTATAACGTTTGAAATTGATTTGTGAAACCAATTGCGAAAAATTTGAACTTATCTCCCTCTGCGGCGTTGAGTTCTGCCACTCAACACGCAATGCCTCCATAATACGGCAGAAAGCGGGGAAGGGAGTGTCTTAACACTAGGTTCCTTCTGCCTACCCTGCTGTGTGCGGGATACAGCGTGAAACTGAAGCTGATCTCTATTTAATATTTGGTTATATATAAATGTTGCCTTAGATATCAATACAGTTTTTCTATTATCTTGCCTGTTGAACTAAATGTGAAAAATACAAATAAAATAAAAATTACAAAAATGTGAACTAAAAACTGTGAACTAAATTAAGCCACTGACAAGTATTTCAATAAAATTTATTCATATCTTAATTTATTTAAATTGACTACAAACTATTTTTTATAATTATACAAGTAAAATACCTATAAGGCCAGTCGTGGCGCAGGAGTACAAGGGTGTGACTGTAACGCAACGGTTGTGGGTTCAATCCCTCCTCGAGGAAATGAAATATTTATTTTAATTAATATTTTCATATCTTCGCTCTGTCAAGGCAAATGGGCGGCGTTGAGTTCCGCCACTTAACACGCAATGCGTCTAGAATTCGGCGGAAAATGGGAGACGGTGTTTAATGTAACATTAGATTCCCCTTACCTACTCTGTGTACGGGATACAGCGTGAAGCCGATTATTTTTTAATAAAATATGTATTGTTCTAAGTACGAATGTTATTTTTTAATAATAATTAAAAAATACATCTGTACTTAGAACAAAACACAAGTAAACGTAGAAATATTTAATTTATTTAACATTTCTTGCATATCTTGATGGATAAGATATTTTATTTATAATGCGTGATGACAGGAGATTTTGCATAAATGAAACATAATTAGTTTATTGTTTGCAGGTATATAGTTTTCTTATTTACTTTACGTAATTACAATAAATATTTATAACACAATGTGTAATAATACTTGAGTTTCCCCCCTTTTTGGCATTGCCCTCTAACCTCCCCCTCCCCCACTCGTTTCGCTCACCGTGACGTCAGAATACTCGTAATACAACCGTTTTGAAGGGCAACCATGTTATTATTCTGTTTTTTTACGCCAGTGCTTCCTCATAAATATTAGATTTTTTTTACTGCCTCATTAAAATAAGTCGCACATTTTTTTAATTAATTGCGATACAAACGGGAAACGAAACCACATTCTTATCAATATTTTACGAATTCAAAATATTATACTGTACTCTATACTATAGTTTTTTTTTAAGCTTCACGCTGAATCCCGCGCACAGCAGGAAGGCAGAGGGAACTCAGTGTTAGGACACTCCGTTCCCCACTTTCTGCCGAATTCTAGAGGTATAGCGTGTTGAGTAGCAGAACTCAACGCCGCGCTTTGCCTCAACACCAGAGCGAAGAAATGGAAAT
>DWGR01005739.1:0-10171 GCA_018247715.1 Heliconius burneyi
TATGCAAATATAATGGTTTCTATTTATGTTTCTTGTTGAAACATTTAATAATATAACTCACAGACATGATAACGATAAGGCAGGTCGGTATGTAGGTATTGAACAAGTGGTAACCAAGACGTCGCTTCAACTTGAAGATCACCTCCAAGCACGTGAAGTTACCTGAAAATTGATAATAATAGGTTAGACTATATCTGATAAAAAAAACAATTCATTTCTCCTCTTACAGAAGTGGGTTCATAAAAATATTTTTTTTTTATTAATACACTTTGTATGTATTGACAAAATATAATAAAACCAAACATTTGAGATTGATATTTTCCACTAATTGACTGGAGAAAAATTTTTTATTATTTAATTTTTTTTTAAAAAAGGTCATTTGTTACATCTACATATTTCATACCTTAGCCATTTAAAATTCGATTTATAATTTTGCCTTGAATCCCATCAAAAAAGCAAAGAAAGAGAGAAAGAAAGTCCTTTAAAAATATATTTGACACTTAAAACTAAAACAATCATATTAATACAATAGACATTAATTTTTACCATACTAACTTAGTTGTAAATTTATTAACTTAGTAGTAGATACTTTAAAATTTCTAATAATTTTATGCATGCCAACCATCATGTTTAAGCAGTCTTAATCTTTAAACGGTTCTGCAAATAATGACCAGTATAGCAATTTGGGGCAAGGTTGCTTATGGTGATAGTAATGTGTGAATACCTAATGGATTATAAAAGTAATCTTTCTCGAAATTACTCGATAGCGTTATAATTTGAGTAGATCAAGGTAAAATGGTAATAGGTTTTTGTATATTATCCCTGTATATACAAGGGTAGGCAGAGGGAGCTTGGGAAATATTGAAACACTCCGTTCCCATTAGGATACTTCCGTTCGCCACATACAACCAAAAAACCATTAATAGTTAGTATTAATGGTCAGTTGATGAGTAGGGGCATCAGCGTGCGACTCTAAACGTGATATGTGGATCGACCTCCCTTTGGGAACGAGGCAAAGTTCAGCGTTGAAATTCGCCACTCAACGTGCAATGCCTCCAAAATTCAGTGGAAAGTGGGGACGTAAATATCTTGATGGGAATGGTGTCTTAGTATTAGGCTCCATCTGTCTAATCTGCTATGCGCGGGATACAGCTTTATGCGTATACCTGTAGAATAAACTTGTGTACAGTCAGCAGTTCTGTTCTGGACCAGCTCCAGTTGAGGCAACTCTATGTTCTCGTCGACTACTAACGGCACTTCCGGATCCCATTGGAAAATCAGGTCGTCTGTTGTATGGGACACTGGAAAGAGATGTAACATTATATGCTTTATATTTAAACAATATCTAATAAAAGTAAAGTATGCATAAAATTTCCCGTACTGGGACGCATAGAGAGAGCTGAATGGTTTTGACGTCATTTTGGTCCAATTCGAATCTGTCTCAATTTAAAACTTTTAGAGATGACTTTAGGTGAAATCAAAAGATGGTGGTGTTTCAAAGGGGCCCTTTAAACCTTCCCTTGAATCCCAAGTCCTAGGCACTGATCTAAGCTTATCGCTGTGCAACGATATCCTTGCATTCACTATATCGCTACCAAATAAAAAATATTTAAAGAGACAAAAAATATTACTATAAGACTATTTAATCATATCAAACAACCGGCGTCACAATATATAAATTCATACAATCAAATCCAAGAGGCCTTGTTAATCATTATTGAAAAGATGTATTACGGAGCTTCATATTGGGCGATGTGATCTTGACATTGAGCTGTCTTTCTTATTAGGTAATAGAGATATTTTTTTCTATAATCTTCTTACATACGTGTTGTTGCTAACTGCCAGTAAATTATAGGTTTATACCTCAACGTCTATACATGTATGTACTTCTATCTTCAAAAATAGAAAGCTAATGTTAACAATATTTTCTCTATAATTAACCTTATGTATGAATACCATACGTTATGCTTAACGTAATGCGGAACAGAGTGTCTTAACACTAAGTTTCCTCTGCCTACCCTGCAGCAGGATACAGCGTGATATAAAAATCCTTATTGTAAGGGTCCTTAAACATCACTGTAAAAGAAACTAAAACGAAACCCCACAGACAGTAAAACCAAACATTGACATAACAACTACCAATTTGAAGAGGCCCCAACAAGTAACATTCCTCCACCCGCAAAGCTTAGTCAAAAATCTTCGAGTATTCGGAGGTAAAGAAAACGACTCGCACACACTCTACACAAGTCAACTCAAATAAAGTAAAGTACGTAATGATCTCAAACAAATAACAAGCTTTCAAAAATACCTTCTAGTGGGTCTTACCTATTTATGGCGCTCGATCGGCTTCGCTGGCTTCAAGCATCTCCAGATAAAACGAGCTGACATCACAAGAGACGAGAACACTTGGCCTACATTTAAGGTGCTACTCGACGAATCAATTTTCTGTATCGCCCCACAAACTTTACCCTACGAGAGCTTTCAAATATTTGCAACTGAGAAGGCCATTGTGGGATATTTTTAAAATACTCTCATATTTTATTTTTATGTGTATTTATATATATTTACTTTTCCATTTCAAACATAATTATGCTTTTTTCATTGAGTGCGTAGTTAATTAAATTGGATTTAACTTTTCAATATGTGCTGATGTTGTTTTTTTTTTGTACAATAATTTTGTATTGTTTTGGTAATTGTTTTCAATTACCTACTTCTCGAAGCTATCGATCAATAGAGTAGATAGTAGATGCCTCCTTCTCGTGGACCTACTATATTGAAATCTGGCACAAAGGCAGAACTTACAAAACAAATAAAGAAAAAAATCCAAACCATGATAATGTAGTTATATTATAGAAAAAAATCCTTACAAATTTATATTTCGTACAAAATGAGTTGATATGCCCGCAAACGTAAATTTGTTAATTTTTATAAGATCCCGTTGACTTACAATCCAGAAATTGGTATGGACACCTCGATAGGCGAGTCCGACTCGCACTTGACCAGTTTTTAAGTATAACAGTATAAAATAGAATAATAAACGAATCATATTAGTGTTAATTACATCATATATACAAGTTCAATTAAGGTGTCCCATGAGTTGTGATGTGTCACGGTCTGCTTTAAAAACTTCTATTTTAAAACTAATTCATTCAAATTAATTTATTAACAGAATACGTTCGAATAATAAAAAAAAGTTTTTTAATGAATGTCGTGAACCCATAATAAAGTATATGTACGTGGAACCGTGGTGGTATAAAACATTATGTAACACTATAAAGAGACGAGGTGGCCGAGTGGTTAAGGCGTTGGACTGCTAATCCAATGTGCTCTGCACGCGTGGGTTCGAATCCCATCCTCGTCGATATATATTTTTTAATAAAACAAAACCTTCACGAAACCTTAATTTTCATTACCTTCATTTTAGATTTTTTTGTATCTAATAATGTTTTTTTTAAATATAAATTTAATGCCGTAAATTATAGAATACATACGATATTATCTCGTATAATCAATATTTCACGGATACGACACAATTACATTTTTATATATATAGATAGATATTTATATGAAACGTTTAAATATATTATTTTTTCTTCAATTAATTTAATAATTATGTCTTAGCATGAAATGAATCTAGCGATTACCTTTGACTTTGCACATGCATTGTGAGCAGTTACAAAAAAATAATTTATTATACATAAGTAAATACGTAAGTTGAGGCCAGACCAGGCCGTGTCGCAGGAGCACAAGCTTGTTACTGTAAACAAAACGATTGTGGGTTCGGTTGTCCTTCGAGGGAATGAAAAATATTTTATTTTCAATTCGTTCTGGTAACTAGGAAAAGCACGGCGTGTATTCCGCCACTCGACACGCAATGCCGCGAGAATTCGGCACAAAGTGAGGAGTGGAAGTGTCTCAATGGGGAACCGAGTATCTCAACATTAGGTTCCCAGTTCCCCTAGGCGTACCCTGCTATGTGCTGAAGCTATAAAAATTATTTCTATTTATCTAATAAACAGTAAACTCCGTACCAGAGTGCATCTTTTACATATTAATGTGTAATTTTGCTCAACCAGCTAGAAAATGAAAGAGCAAAGTTACAAGAACACATACTACGGTTGCGAGAGCTATGGTAATTTTGAAAATATAGAGCATTTTCTCGAGTATGAATAAAAATTTTATTATAATGTCTATCTATAAGGAAATTCTTTTTTTAAATATTTCATTTATAAGGTAAATAATTAATTAATATAATATTTAAGACAATAATTATATTTGTTTTCGTTTTACTAATTTTGGCATATTTTTAAGATATTGTTAGTAACGTAGTAGACTTTACTTTATAGTAGGTACATAAACTGTAAATAAAAAATAAATTAGCTTCACGCTGTATCCCGCACACAGTTAGGCAGAGGGAACCTAGTGTAAAGACCCTTCATTCCCCACTTTTTGCCGAATTCTGGAGGCACTGCGTCTTGAGTGGCAGAACTTAACGCTGCGCTTGGCCTAGACACCAGAGCGAAGAAAGGGAAATATAATTGTAAATAAATATTTCACTTCCTCGACTTGGGATCGAATCCACAACCGTCGCGTTACAGTCCCTTATGCCGCTGCGCTACGACGGCCTCTAAATTGGAAATAATAAATCTATTATTATAGTTTTTATCAAATACAACGACTACACTAACTTTTGGAATTCGCTACTAACTATCAAAAAAGCCTACAAAAGCCATCCCAAACGCCATACTTCTAAAGAAACTTAAAGTGCCCTCAAATATTAAAGTTCACGTCATTGAACTTGAATACTGTCGAGGACTTGTAACCTTGCTAAGTAGATCGTAATATCGATGGTAATAGATTCTATATATAGGTTAATCCGTAGTTTAAGAGGGTGTAGAGGCTCTCGCCACCACCGAGTGTTCTTGAGACGACACTGACACAGACGGTCTAATTTTGTTCCCTTTTATAATTTTATGAATATTAATTTGTTATAGGTAGTTTCTTGTTTGAGGTTCAGATTTATACATAGGAAGCTGTAATCTATAATAAAAAATTAACTCATTGCTGTCAGTACATCGAAGATATATGAGAAAATCTGTTATTGGGAGTATTTATTTATATAAATAGGAATACTATGATTTTTAAAATTTTTGTTCCGTGCGCTTGATCACGCTTAATCTGAGAAACGGCTTAACCGATTTTAATTGAAGTTTTCCCTATTGTATTTTGGCAAATTTTCCTAAATATTTAGTGATTTTTTTTTATTTCAATCGGTTCATAAATTAAAATAAAGAAATAAGCGACAATATTGCTACAAAATGAGTATGTTATTGAATTGACTGATATTTTAGCTATATAATATTATGAGATCACGACTGTAATCCAGATGAGAAAATAAATAATTGTAAAACGAGCGGGCGAAGCCGCAATCGGTCCACAACCTTGTATATATAAGTATATTTTTTATATTTAAAATCTTAAACTACTTCTGTTCAATAGTGAATTATAACTGAAACCCGAGAGCCTCTTCAACTATTTAAAAGTTAATTTAAACTATTAAAGTAGTAAATTGTTAATTGACATACTTTAGTGCACTCGAAGTTAAGCGAAATTGCCGCTTTATTTATACAGGAGTTCTTTTTTAGCTTCGCGTTGTATGCTGCAAACAAAACCTAGTGTTTAATCACTCCATTTATCATTTTCCGTCCAATTTTAGAGACATTGCGTTTAGATTGGCGGAAGTCAACGCTGCTTATTGTTTTTTATACCAGAGCAAGGAAATGAAAATAATTAATTTTCCCGAAAGGGAAATCGAATCCTTAACTGTCCCGCGAAACACTGAGCCGCGGTACCACGACGACACTATGTAATTATGTTTAGTTTTTATAGTTTTAAAACAAATTTTATTTGTTACTAGCATAGACGGGTGTCTGTGGTATTGCTTGCTTGAATAACGCAATTATATATACCTCGTTTAATAAACTGGTCTAACCGATTGGCTGCGCTGTATAGAGCTTAGGCCGAACCTCACATGAAGTACCGTTGTCATCTTTGAGCTGGTGCACCACAGTATTAGCTTGAACCGTTCATTACATTTGCAGAGACGTCTCTTCGCTGTGCGTTCTTTACCGCATTTATCATGAGTATTTTAAGGAATTCTTTGACCTGATACCTGCCGCAGAATTGTCTATACGCACAGAACGTTACATGCCCACACTTATCACCATTTTAAACGATATAAGAAGTATTAAGGAAAGAAGAATGCTGTAGAGATGCTATCTCTTAGTAGAATTTGCTAAGTCAGTTTAACTGGATGAATCTATCTATAATGAAGGAATACACATAATGCCATGTACTACTTGATTAAAGAACATTTTGAATTTGAATTGCCTATTTTACAAGCAATATCAAACAATAAAATTAAAGATTTAGCCATCCCAATAAAACATTACTAAATAAGTCTTTCAGAAAATAGCAATTTTGCCGAACAACATATTTAAAATTGATATATTTTTTTATTTATAAGCCGATAGTAATAAAACAAACTAAATGTTATGCTTAACTTGTCAGAAATACAATAGTGATAACTGCATTTAAATCGGTTAAGCCGAATCTGAGCTTAGCGAAAACAAACGCACAGACAAAAATTTAAAAAATCTGTTTTAGGTTCTATTACGTTATTAAAGGTTCCCAATATCATTTTTTTATCAATATCTTACAAGTACAGACACATACCCTCTTATGATTTTATTATGACTATAGATATAGGTTATTGGTTTAACATAATTAATACGAGTATATATATAACATATCAAGCATGCTCAACTCAGCACAGTTTGCAAAAGCTTTTTTTGGTTCAAAAATGTTGCGAACAAACTACATTAAGTTTGAAGTATGCAGAGAGTCATTATATTGCAGTTTCGTGAGGCTCGTGTTATATAATACTGTATTTTAATTATCAATCAATTATAACATTCAACAATGTATTATTAAATTGAGGTATGTTTCATTTGAGGCGAGTCGTGGCACAGTGGCAAGCGTGCAACTGTAAACGGGACGAGATATAAGTTCGAATCTATTCGAGAAAATGCAATATTTTATATTTTCATTAGCTGGTAACGAGGGAAAAGCCCGGCATTGAGTTCCGCCACTCAAGACGCCATCCCGTGAAAGTGTGAAATACCGCTACTCCATTTACTACTGAAGAGGTATTATCACAATGGCTGATCACTCAGATGATGAATAAAAAGGAATATTATCGATACAAACTCATTCTTAAAATAAAAAAAAACACGATCCAATTACAATACAAACACTAAATTACTTAATATTTCATGACTATTTACAGTATAAAAATAAATTCTTTCTTACTTAAATTAAGAGCTATAACATTTATCTAGGTATTTGTTCTATCACACCAGCCTAGCCCAGCGCAGCCCAGCCCATTTGAAATGTATTCGTATCGTTCAATCTTTCTTGCACTCTATGTGTCAACTGTCAGAGCACTTTATTATAAGTTTTTTTTATTTATGAACTCATGTTCAGTCGTCATGGTATCGCGTAAAAAACAATCAATAAAAATATAACCCTTTCTTTACAGTCGGCTAAAAAGATTGGTATTTATCCCACAAATAAAATTTTAAATTATGAGAAAAACATTGCATTTTCGTGTCCATAATGGGTGGGTAAATCGATTTTAATTTGAATAATTAATATAACAACCTAGTATTAAAATGTGACAGTAGTTATTGAAATACTTGAAATACCGACGTGGCGGAGCATTGACTGTAAACGCAACAATTACGAGTTGGATACCCACTCGGAAAAATGTGTTATTATCACTTCCTGTACTTCCGCCACATGAAATATCTTTAAATGTGGATAGTGCGTGGGTTACGAAGTGTCTTAACATTGGGTGACAGTCACTATTTTCCATAGAGCCACTATGTGGGTGACAAAAACCATCATTGAAATGTTGTAAATATAATGAATATTCCCCATCCTCTCCCCATCATCTTTCGCTCTGGTAACAAGGCAAAGCGAGGCGTTGAGCTCCGCCACTTAACAAGCAATGCCTCGAGGATTCGGCAGAAAGTGTTGAAAGGAGTATCTTAGCATTAGTTCCCCTCTATCTACCCTCCTATATGCGGGATGCAGCCTGAATTTGAAAAAAAGATCTATGGAATGGTATTCGAACCTACACAAATCGCGTACACCGTACCTACAATAAGATAACATTACCCCACATGGGTACCAAACACTACACTTAGACGTTTTTTACTAGTATCTTCTTATTTTTTATATTTATGCACGTTTTGAAAGTAGGAACCTAACGATATAATTATATCACAAGCAAATATATCACAAAGTTCTGTATGACCTTACTTACTAACAAAAGTTGTACGCTTGGCGGCAGAATCCAACATGTCCGTGCCGTTTTATAATACTGTACATTCATGCATTATTATAAAACGAAAAGAAGAAGAAAACGAAAAAGAGTTTATCTGGTTGAATAACACTGCAACACTAATCTCGGGCCTACTGGTTTAAATTATTTTTTTGTGTGGAATAACCTATTTATCGCGGAAAACCACATCAAGTTATGTCAATAGTTTCGATAAGGCACTGTACTTGTGGTCAGAAATACTTCCCATATACTTTTCCAATCGAGGTTGTCGTGCCCCAGCGGTGACTGTAACGCGACGGTTGTGGTTCGATCCCCACTCGAGAAAGTTAAATATTTATTTACGTTTATATTTCCATTTCTTCGCTCTGGTGGCGAGGCAAAAGCGCGGCGTTGAGTTCTGCCACTCAACACGCAATGCCTGCAGAATTAGGCAGAAAGTTGGGAACGGAGTGTCTTAATACTATGTTCCCTCTACCGAGTGCGGGATACAGCGTGAAGCTGATCATAAAAGCTAGTAATAGTTATATAATAGAGAAAGAGTAGAACATATGATGTATCCTAATTTTTTTGTGTTATTCCATACTTAAGCAACATCTCTAAATCAGTAACAAAAACCATATTAAATAAAAAGTTCTAAAAATGACAAAAAGTAGGTATAATAATACCTTTAGGTAAAAATCCTATTTTGTAGCCTCGAAAAAAAAATTCAAGTACTATTCTAATAATGAAGTACCTTGACACACATTAGCTAAAACGCTGAGAGCTACGGATGGGGCAATGTCAATGGGCCAGAAATTAACTTGAATAGCAATTTTTTAATGAAGACGCCGTCGCGTCGTGCCACTCTTACTTTATGTCGGGTTGTGCAAAGGGGTACAAGAGTGTGACTGTAACGCGAGGGTTGTGGGCTTGCAATTCACTCGGGGGAAAGAATTATAATTTATTAATATTTAATTGAAAATGCAGTGCCGGTCATTTCGCAGAGTTTAAATAATTTGCCAAAGTACTGTTTCTATACATGTTAGCCTATTTATAACATCGATATATCAAACTTAAATGGCTGAAGTTCAGTCTCATCAAACAATATACAAAAATTTTAAAGTTCCGAACGATCGTGTTTAGGAAATGTCGTATGCACGTTTCTTTCCAGTACTGCGAATCCTGCGAACACCGCTTCATTTTTTAGTTCCGCAACACGCACGATTAGAAAATAAAGAGGGATCCCGCAACACCGAGATTAAAAGCCCTACTATGAATACCTCTTAGGCCTCTTCGGTTAAAAAACTATACCTAAAAAAATCTCACAGCGTCACTTATATGTATTTACTGTCTTAACAAACATGAAAGTTTTTAGATAATAACTTCACTAGTAACTTGATTATTTTAAATTCTTTATACCTATAGTCACCTACCCATCTCCATCATATCCACATTCAAAGGGCTCCTCTAAAACCCTAAAAAAATGTAAATGTATTAAATTTACGTAAGTACTCACAGCTTTCCATTTGCAGCTTACACTCTTGGGTGTCGTGGGGGTAGATAAGAAAGTTCATGGCGCAGCTGAGCTTCAACGTAAGCTTGACCATGTATAGAATGGTTTTGTCCTTGTACAACCACACGTAGTGGTTGGGTATTGTCATAGTTTGAAACGTCACCGATTTGGCATTCTTGAAGAAGGAATCTGGTCTCCACATCTGCTTCAACCAATCCACTTCTAGAAGTCTGTTAGGGAACAAATATTTTTCTGTAATGTTTTTTTAAGTT
>DWGR01005740.1:0-10170 GCA_018247715.1 Heliconius burneyi
AAAAAAAATGTAATTTATTTATTTATCTCCAGGTTTTGTTTATAAATGAAGACAATCGCGAATATCAATTTTACAATGTAGAGCTAACTGTGACCGCGAGTCAAATAGTGGACACGCTTATATTCACTTCGCGAGCACGTGAATTGGTTCAGAAGGAGCTCGTTATTAAGAATCCTCTCGGCTTCGATGCAGATTTTGATATAAAATGTAATAAATTAGAAATCCCAGATGTCTTGAAAATTAGTAGAAACTCTGAGGTAAATATTTTATGGTCTATTAGAGTAATTGAAAACGAATTTCCCTTTTTGACATCGTGATCTAATAATATTTAGAATACATATGTAATGACCCTACATTAATCGATTTAAATCGTACGTTTATTTCTTGCTGTATAGGTATACAGCCAGGTAAGTCAGGTTACCTAGTAAGAGCGTCATTTTCGTAAGTCTAGGAGTCTATTAAGCTTATATTATTAATATGGATCATGTAAGCCTCTATTAATTCATTATCTTGCAAAATCTTTATGTAGACGTCAAGTAGAGAATGTGTGTATACTCGTATACTAACTTTTAACTAATTCTTTTTAGGCGACACTCGTAATGGTATACTCTCCGCTGGTAGTGGGCGAGTTTGAGGAGATATTACAAATAAGCAACGACTTTGTCGGTACTTACGTTTATAGCGTAATATTGAAATGTCTTCCTGCTAAAGTAAAAAATCTAGAGTTTTCTACACCCCTGGGTTCGAGTATTCCACTACGGCTGCGAGTGCAAAATAAAACTGATGTGCGCACGGACTTTATAGCTACGGTTAATATTATTTTTATTTATTTCACATATTGTTTTTACTCTGTAGACTAGCACTTATGCGGAAAGAAGATAATAAATATTTGATCAGTATCAAAATCTTTACAATATATGTCCTTTTAAAAAAATATGTAATAAATCAAAATTCCAATTCAAAATTTTCAATTATTCGAATAGACCATTATAAGCACTTTTAAATCGTCGAAGTAACATATGGAAAAAGCCACCACCAGTTCGGAAGGCAGTTCTGCTAAGAAGAGCCGGTATATTAATATTAACAAAAGCTATAAAACTGTTATATGATTATAAAGTATATTAAATATATAGTTTTAAGACAATTTGAACATTGACAAAAACACATTCTAAGCAAAATCTATATTTAATTCATTTTGAAGGTTTCCCATCCATCGATAATAACGGAAAAGGAATACGGACTAGGTCCGTATGAGAGAGGAAAGTTTCAGGCTTGGTTTGAGCCAACAGAGTACGGAGTTCAACACTGCAATGTATCGTTCATGTCACCCATTGCAGGAGAATTTATGTTAGTATTTTTCTTAAATGTAGCAACAAAAAGAGTGATTGATATTGATCTCCATAAATTAACTGAAGAGAGGCATTTTTTTAATCGTAAAGAACATAAAAGAAGTACCTATCATCCATCAATTACAAAAACGTTATTCAAACATAAGTGAAATTAGAA
Organism: Heliconius burneyi; assembly: GCA_018247715.1. Taxonomy (NCBI): domain Eukaryota; kingdom Metazoa; phylum Arthropoda; class Insecta; order Lepidoptera; family Nymphalidae; genus Heliconius; species Heliconius burneyi. The sequence goes on from DWGR01005740.1 coordinate 1,507, forward strand.
GATTTCATTTTAGTCGTATTGAAATTTGCGACAAAAAATTTAAACGTCGCAGGATTTGTTACTTTGAGTAATATTTTGTCACTCAGCATCAATCAATCCGCCTTAGTGTACACTAGCGGGCCCGTGTGGCTACGCCCGCTTGAAATATACAAATGTTTATTTAAGTGTATTTAAGATAAAACCGACCAAGCGCAAGTCAAACTCTTTACAGAAGGTTCTGTACCAATTTCAGGATTGTATTTGGGAAATATTTGACGTTTTAACGATGCGGTGTATAAAGTTAAAAACGGGCGTATACCTACACTTGTTTATATGTATGAAATGAATATTTTTATGTACGAAATGAACTAATAAATCACATAAATTTTGAATTGAATTTGTTCATATCTTTTGACTGTGTTGTATGAGAATCTCAATTTCTGTGCTCCAAAGAATTGTAAAGCTGAATATCTGATATTGATTTCACATTACAAAAACGTAATCCTAGAATTAGTATTTTGGCAATCGATTTAATAGAAACATGTTTAGTTATATGTGCGGACACTGTAAACGTAGTTTTTTCGTCATAAATGCCGATTATTCAAATAGTTTTAGTTTTTGTTAGTGTAGCTAATAATATTATTAAAAATATGTTTATTTTCCCCGATCATCTATTATTTAAATAAAATAATTGTAGTTTCAGTATCAAGGGTACGGGAACGGAGCCAAAACCACAGGGCCCGTATGAAATCAAGGCTGGTGGTTCTACTACTATTGAATTTAAAAATATTTTCGAAGAAACTCGAACTTTCAAAATAAACATAGATCGTGAAGAATTTCACATAAAAACTGTTTATGAATCATTGAAACCGAAAAAGGTAATATATTAACAAATTACATTTTCAATTTACTGTTAGAGTACAATGAAAGCATAAAATAAAAAACAAAATGAAGAAAGACTTGATTTTAAGATGATTCCTATTAAGATGGTTGTAGATTTTATTTTGATATGGATTTATTGATAGGATACTTTTATTTATTGACATGAAAATGCAGAACCAAATGGTCTTTTACCAGGTATTTATTGCCTGTTCCAAATGTTCGGGGTACATTGGGATAAATACCGGTTTAAAAAAACCTTTTTCATAATTTTTTATTATACAATAATATTAGATATTTGTTTTAGGATTTAAAAGTGATGGTATATTTGAATGATTTACCTCAAAGCAAGCAGTCGATGATGCCCACTGGCTGTCTGACTATAGAGACATACGAGCCACCCGAGCCAAAAGTACAATGGATGTATTTCTTACAGGGAATTATATGATTTAGACTGTAGTTTTCCAAAATATGTTATTTTATTATATTCAATAAATTTTATATCACATTTCATTGATTTTTCACTTGAACATAAAAAATATTGAAACTAGTTATAGCCTTTGTCAGCTAACAAAATTACTACTATACTGCACAATTTTTTTACCTTCACGCTGTAGCCTACATTTAGCAGGGTAGTCTGAACGATATAAATTCCTACGTAGTGTTAGTACACTCTGTTCCCAATGCACAGCCTATTTTTCGAGACATTACGTGTTGATAGATGAAACTCATTTTCGGTCTCAATTAACATAAAAAATATATATTTAGATAAGTTAAAAAAATACTAAAAGAATAATTTGTAGTTAAGTAAAATTTAAATGTGTTTAAAAAAAAATCTTTATTTTCTACCAATCACTGACACTGAAATCTTGCACAACATCGTCGGTGTCAGGAATATCAATTTCTTTCACTGTGTTCTGTTGTTCTTTTTTATTAGCTTTCTTCTTTAGTTTCTTCTTTTTCTTTAATTCTGGTTTTTCAGTATCTTCCTCCAACTTAAAATTGTTACCTTCATCTTCATCATCTGATGGGAAAAGTACTAATGGACCCTTTCTTTCAGGTTTACTGACCTTCTCCTCAGTTTCAGCTATCTTAGGCCTCTTTATTAATGGCATTACACCAGCAATTTCATCGTTCTTTGTTATTTTCTTACGTTTCTGTATTCTATTCACTTTGTTCCAACTCTCGAAGAATGCAAGCAATGGTGTGGCCTTAGCTTTTATTCTTGCTTCCCATGCTGATGTCATCTTGTCGTCGCTTAGTGCGAAATTAATTTTAGCTCTTTCTTTTTCTATAAATTTGGAGTTTTCTTCTATTTTTTCTAATAGTTGACGCATTCTTTTGGTGTAATTGGAAACGGAACATGACTTCAAGAATTGTTTTATCTGTTAAATTGTTAAAAATAAAAAGTTATTCAAAATTCTTCTAATTTTATTTAAAGGAAAAAATTGGACAGTAGGTTTGAAGTGGAAGATTACATTAAGCAATCCTTTTAACATATTGATTCCAAACTTTGAACTAAGTTTACTAGAAATTCAGTCTCTTCTATGTAATCTCCTCATTATTGATTATTATATAAAATACTTTTTGTGTTTGATGGTACATTTATGCAAGAAGCTATATTACATTGTGCTAATTATTTCAATGTAATTCGCTATATGCGCGATAAGAGATGAGCATTCTTTTATTTAACTTGATCACACTGGCAAAGGACTAGAAAAACTATTTTAAAATGCTAACCTGCACTATCGCTAGTAAAGACAAATCTGGGAAAGCTAAAGAATGTGATTCATTTGCTGCATACTCCAATAATAACGCATAAACTCTGTCTATTACAGAATCTTTGAAGCCATTCTCCATTAATTGTGATTTACCCAATCTGAGGATACACGAAAAATCTAATGGCTTCATTGACACTTTTTTATTCTTTTTGTTGAAATCATATGATGTTAATACCTGTAATCAACAAATATTATTATAGTTAATTATAATAAGCATTATTTAATAAAAATATAAATAAAAATTACCTTATAATTTGATCAACATGATTATAAAAAAAATATTTAATTATTTTTTTCAACTTTAAGACTGCCTAAGATTCTATTGCATTCTTTCAATGTAAATGGGGGAAATTAAATATTTTAATTTTATAGCTCCATTAATGTAGAGCGAGGCATTCTGCCACTCGAAGTGCAATGCCTCAGGAATTTGGTGGAAAGTGGGGAATAGAAGTGTCTTAATGAGGATTGAAGTATCTTTACACTAGATTCTCTCTGAATAGTCTGCTATATACGGGATACAGCATAAAGCTAAAAAAGAATAGAAAAAAAATCTAATAATTTCCAGTACTAAATAAATTAACTTTAAAATTTCCTTTATAGTAAAATACTTAAGTAACAAAAAACTTGATAAATACTAACCTCAACTATAAATGGCAGTATTGGTATGAAAGTATCAGTTTCCTTTGATAAATGTATAAGTATCTCCACACAATGGAATCTTAGAGGATAATATTGATGTGTGGGCACTAGCTTTATGGTGTTTGTTATAACCATTACCAAAGGATAAAGTAATGGCTGCAATTGAGATTTATTAGATGAAGCTGATATTAAATCGGCCCATAAGTGTAAAGAATTAACATATTGCCAATTGTATACAGCTTGTCTATTTTCAACTTTCTGAACAACTATTGCATTTCTCAAGTGTATTGCAAGTTGCCTTATGTAAAGGAACACATGGTGATATGAGACATTTAGGTCCAATGTAAACATTTCCACTAAGGATCTTCTCATAAAGTTTATGCCTGGCCATGTTGAAGGACTCACAAACTTGCAGTTTTTAACATAAGTCATATACATGGCCTTCAAAACAAAATCTAGAAGAGATGTTTGCTGATTTCTTGTTATTCTCAGAATGCACAAAAATGCTAGAACTCTGACTGTTTCCTCACTATTACTCCAAAGTGAGATTAACTTTTTTAGTGCTCTTTTCGATATACCATTAAAGCAGGCCACATAAACTGACATTTGATGTAAATGCTTAAGAAGTACAGTTAGAATGTTTTCTGAACTAATTCCACTTAGTAATTTCAACAAATCTTTAAAATATGCCACAAGAGGACCTTTGATTTTTATAAAATGCTTACATTTTTGAGGATCTTTGCCAGATTGTTCCATGCCTAAATACTTTTTTATTGCAGGTGGCAAATATAAGACACACATTTGAATGACTGCATTAAAAATAGATGAACCTGGAATTTAAGGAATTAAATCTTTGAAAATATATACAATAAATAAAGTAATTTTATCATTTTTGAGGCTGTTATGACTGGATGGTGGGTGGTAATCCCTACACAGGGCAGTGATTATATTACAATTATTTTGATTTCCTTGCTCTACTATACAAAAATTTGAATCAAATCAGGAAATTGAATGTTTTAACACCATCTTATATGTCTATTCTGCTATGCAAGTAAAATGTGAAACTGTTTAGCTAATTATTACAAAAAAAATTGTTACCTTCAACTTTAAATTCCCCAACAGATGCACCATCTTCACTAGTGGCTCTTATCATGGCTGCATTAAACACTTTTATAACAGTAGTTAATGTTGTTAATTTTATTTTACCTTCACTTTGCAGCTCTGATTGCCATTGAGCTAGCATTTTAAGTGTAATTTTTCCATGAACAACTTTAGCAGTTTCATCCTGTGATTCATAAAATTAGTAGTAACAGACAACATTCATAAAGCTTCAATTATATATTATATATATATATCAACTCAACTTTATGCCGCATATATAAACATATATATGCAGCATTGAGTTCTGCCAATCAACACGCAATGTCTCCAGAATTTGGCAGAAAGTGGGGAACAGAGTGTCTTAACATTAGGTTCCTCCTAGGGTTCTGCCTAGTCTGCTGTGTGTGGGATACAGAGTGAAGTTGATTTATTTATATATATATTAAGGTTTATGCTGTATCTGAGCTATAATGCATAAAAACCAGGGAACCTAGTGATAAGACACTCTGTTCCAACATTGAGTGGCATAACTAAGCCATGCTTTCTCTCATTACCAGAGCAAGGAAATGGAAACATTAATATTTCACCAGGGGGTGAGTGGGAATCGAAGCCACAAGTGTGTGACTTTTATGTTGAGACACACATGACGGCCTCAAAAAACTAATTATATTGTAGTTATTATATATATATATAATAAGTATTTTTAATTTTAATAAGTTATGTTATAAACGGCGATTTTTACCTCAAAATCACTTTCATCACTATCTCCAGTGAGTGGTCCGGGTACATGCAACTGATCGTCGTCATCCTTATCATCTTTATTAGATTCATCATCGTCGGAATCAGTTTCAAAATTTAATAAATTTTCATCATTTTCTTCAAGAAAATTATAAAAGTCTGGATCTATCTTTTTTAATTTTTCTAGTGATTTTTTATGGGTTTCTGGTGATAGCTCTTCTTCGGAGTCTGCATAAGCGATTATTCATATTAAAAAAAATGTTTTATAACATTAGCAAATATATTTAAGACAATACTAACTAACCTGAGCCGCTCTCAGACTGCGGTTTAGTTATTTTCTTGGCTTTCATGTTTGTATAGATTCTATTTGAGCGCAGAAAACAATTTTTTAATTAAACACTTATTTATTTATGAAATGTTAAATCAATTTCTCACAAAAAGATCCAAATTTTATCACACTTATTCCTCGTGGTTAAGTATATTCGTGAAGTTGACATTTACAAATGAATAAACGAATGAAGCTGTCACTTTTGGCACAACCTACTGATGTAACAGCAGCCTAAGACAGGATTTTTTTTTATGGAAAAAGCATGGCAAACGAGCAATGTGTAGGTAAATGTATTCTGTGCAAACGAGCGTACGTGTCACCTGATAGTAAGTGATCACCGCGGCCCACGACACCGCGTAACACCAGAGGAGCTACTGGTGCGTTGCCAGCTTTTGAGGTGGTTGGGCGCCGGAGCCCGGCATTACCTAATGCGAAACGCAATGGCATAAAGCCACTACTATTAAGGATAAGCTATTTTATAAAAATGTATTCAATAATAACGAGTGTTTTTACCTCAGAAAAACATAAATAATTTATATTATCCAGAGTATTAAGAGTTAAATGATAAATATTTTTTATTTAAGTGAATGCTTGATTTTTTTTTGCATTCATCCATCCGGCTGCTTCGGCCGGGCAACGGAAACAGGGGTTGACCCTCTTGCCTATGTATTCTTGCGGCACACATGACGATGTGTGCGTCCTTGGGTGGGCTTCTAGCCCGTGACCAGGACGTGCGCCTGCGTTTGGGTTGCAGGGGCACAGGGTATGATGGGATTCAATTTAGATGCTTGATTTATTAAATAAAAGTTATATAAATACTCATCATCTAACATATATCCTTCATTGTAGATCAATAATTATTTTGTGACTTAAATTAGAGTTTAAAAGTATTTAAATATAAACAATAAATATCTTTATTAAGAATTGTATATAAAAATATGAGAATAAGTGTCGATAAGCTAACTATAGGACAACACTAAAAGTGGTCTATAAACCGGAATGTCAAAATTATTATGACGTTTTCTTTTTCGTTTTCACCAAGAAGTGACGAATAAGTGTTTATTTGCTGTTAAAATCCAAAATATGGCTGCTGAAATAAAACCTGCACCGAGAACGCCTAACGATAGATTTTCAACAACTAAAAAACCAGCACTTTTAAGTAAATTAGAAGGTTGTACTGATGATGTAAATGCAGCAGTTGTGATTCCTGGCGAAGACGGAGTTATTAGTGTTTGCGATGATAAGTAAGACTTTATTGACTTTACATTCTGCTATAGGACCATCAAATATGCGTTTAAATATTATAATGTGATCATTTAAAATTGTGTAGTTGCCTTTACATACATAATAATAATATTTTTAAAAAAATTGTTTTTACAAATCTTACGATTATAACAAATAGAATTTTAATACACTGCTTACACCGATAACTGTTTTACTAATATAATGTGTTTGTTACTTAAAGGACAGTAAGAGTATGGCTAAAAAGAGATTCAGGTCAATATTGGCCAAGTATTTGCCAGTACATGCCATCTGGTTGCACATCAATGTTCTACACTCCTGAAACACGTCAATTATTCATTGGTCAAGAAAATGGCACAATTTCAGAATTTACACTAACTCCCGATTGCAATAGGATAAACCCAGTAAGTTCTAGATTATTATTTTTAGCTTTACTTTGTTTGCCCCATATAAAAAAATAACTAAGTGTTAAGGCACTCTGTTCTTTACTTTCCACCTGAGTTTGAGTGTCAAGTGGTAGTACTCAATGTCACACTATGTTTTACCTGAGCATAGAAATTAAAATAAATGATTGGATATGTTGATTCATGATGATGATGCATGGAGCATTGGGGAATGAGCTGACATTAAATCTGCAACTGTTGCATTTACAGGCAGTATTAGGACATTGTTTCAATTAAGAAATTTCTGTTACCCACTTTCTGGTGAATGGTGAAAAAAATAAAAATATTAAATATTTACTATTGTCAAGTTTGATGTTTGTTTCTGGGGCTGCTCTGGGGCTCAGGGGTAATGCAACTGATCGTCAGCTCAGGGGTCATAAATTTATACTATTAGACGATATTTACAAAGATAACATTAAGTACAGCAATTATTTTAAAACCTGATTCGCGGATAGATGAGAGGGGTCAGATATCTCCCGTTATATATTTTGAAAATGTTTCATGTTTTGTCACCCACTATAAAAATATACATATAGACTTTTTACAGCATTGTGTCAGTATTACATCATTCTTACTTAATGTGTTTGATAATACCTGAATTGTATATTTTTCACCATTTTTGCCATGACCTATATTGTGGTGGTTTAATGTTGCCTTGAATACATTGTGCATACTGCACCTTATCTAACAGAGAATTTAAAAGAAAATAATAACAATCATTCCCCTGAGTAGGGATCAAACTAGCAACTCCTTCCATTCACAGTCGGAGGCTGTAAGTCTCGTCTCATATCTTATATAGATAATATTCAAATTATAATGGATATAATATTAGCTTAAAAACTTTACATGTCATTTTGTAGTTCTTGTTGTTATTTTTGGCTAGTAAATGTAGCTACACCATACAGTGCACATTGTTTTCTATTTATTATTTCTAATACTAATTCATAATATACATTATTATATGGATTTTTCTCTAACATAACTAATGAATTTGAGGCCATTATGGTGCATTGGGACAAGCTTTGATTGCAATTGTGATAGTCGTGGGTTTGTTTTTGATTTAGGAAATTAATTATTTTAATTTCCCCACTGGTAATAAACATAAGACAGCTTTAAATTCTGCTACTCAACATGCAATGTCTCGAATTTGAGAGAACACAGAGAAAGGACTATGTTGATAGCAGGTTTTTTATATCGATATATGGGGGTTACTGATTAAAACTGAATTAATGCTATTTTTTGTGTGGCTTTGGATGGTATATATGGCTCGGCGTTACAATTAATTGGTTTGTGAAAAATTACTTATGACTTATTTATAGTTTTGTAGGAATATACTACTCTACAATAATTTATGTTTATTATATTCTTATAGAAGCCAGTCGTAGCACAGGGGCACAAGCGTGTGATTGAGAATGCGACAGATTGTGGGTTCGATTCCCACTTGAAGAAATGATATATTTGATATGTTTTTTCTTAGCTCTGGTGTCAAGGCAAAGTGTGGCGTTTAGTTCAGCCACTCAACAAACAATACCTC
>DWGR01005741.1:0-10170 GCA_018247715.1 Heliconius burneyi
ATTTGACAAGTGACGCTGGCGTGGTGAGAAGGCTAAAACGAAACCACGTGCTCTGAATGGACATAGAGGCATTGGCCTCCTGCTCCAAATAAAATCACCCTATCGCAGCAAATCTGATGATAGTCTAGGGCAGACTGATGGCAGATAAATATTAATAAAAAAAAAATAATTTATTTATTTTAATGACTTTTAAATGTATTTAAAAGAATTGGCTCAGACATCTTACAATTTACACTTACACTTTTTTTTAAAGATGGTCGATATCGTATCCTTGATTAGATTTGAAAATGGATAATTAAATATTTTCTCCCCTTTTATTTTAATTGTAAGCTAATTATTTTTTATTATTTAATTATAACTATTTTTTTCCTAAAATTTTTTGTTATACTGATACATTAGGTAGTTTTCTTATTATACTGATACATTATTAGCTTCACACGGCATACCATATATAAAGCAGGGTAGGCAGAGGGAACCTGGGAACATAATGTTATAGTACGCGGTTCCAATTAAGATACTTCCGTTCCCGACTTTTCAGCGAAATTTCGAAGTCTTACGAATTCAGTGGCGAAACTCAACGCCGCGCTTTGAATCATTACCAGAGTGATGTAATAAAAATATTAAAATTTAACAATCACACTCTTGTACCACCGGACCACAACAGTCCCGTATATATTATTAAATCCTACCTAAATAAAATAATGACGATAAGAGAAGTAAATGATATTAAAAAGCCATCACAGTAAATGCGACTCATGTCGGCAAGTGAAGGGCGGAGTCGAGCTAATAAATCTTGTGGAACATCAATTTTCACTCACTATCGGAGTCAGACACTGGTTTTTGCTAAAATACTCGTTATCAGACATAGATGTGCAGTACTTATATATTTTACAAAGCAAGTATAATAATCAGTCGTTTGAGTAAACACTATGGTTGAACGGAGAATATTTCAATTGCTTTATATACCTATATATGTATGTAGTATCTTTACCGTTGACATACTATCTCTCGTCTACCACCATTAGAGTATATTTATTGTATGGTCGTGTGTGGCCGAGTTGTAAATCAACTTATGGTGGTAAACTAGAAATAGACTACATAATTTCAATAAAGTTGATACGAGCCACAACATGTTAAAGTTTATTAAAATAGTTACAAAAGTTAATTTTAAATTGGAACGCTAATAATTGTATTTAATAAATATAAAAATAAAGTTAGCTAACTAAAGATCTAAATAATTCTATAAGAGACCGAATCCTATATAAATTGGTCCTTCCTGCCATTCACTAAGCCCGATGCGGACCATCGGTTACAAATGCAACTTACTGTGTGATGCGCCTCGACGTATTGGCTTTTAATACTGAAAAAATATCCGGGATTGTGGAATCTAATGTTGGAACTATCAATATAGGAATCTTTATATTGTATATATACAGAATTTTAAGTTGTAATAATAGAACATTTTTTTACTAAGTATAAATTTTTAAAGTCTGTTCTAACGTTGCGTATTAATTGGTGAAACTCGTCAATCGTCTTAGCACCAGAGCGAGGAAAGTCATATAATTTACTTTCAGTTAGACATTATAAAGTTGCGGCGCGGCGGCCAGGAACAGGGATAGGTTATATAAAATGGGACTTTCGCGAAATGCACGCGTCACTCACTATCAAAATAATAAAAAAACTGATCTAATGCGAGTCAATCTCGCATTTCACTAAAAGGGTAAAAAGTAACCCTTATTAGTGAAATGCGAGTTTGACTCACATTAGATCGGTTTTTTTCTTTAAAGGGTACGGAACCCTAAAACTTTGAAAGATAGCGATGGCTTTTTTTACATTGTGACACTTGCCTTATACTTCCTCAAATATGATATTTTTGATTTCACACTTCTATATAAAAGCACACATGTTTTATATACCTAATTCAAAATAAATAATTAAATATAAAACTTCATAGTGTTAATTATTTTATGAATTATATTTTATTATTAAATAATAATACCACAAAATTAATTACAGTTAATAAAATATATTTTAGTACAACTAGCTAGTTAACTTCCTCTCGTGAAATATTTAAGGAGCCACTATTCATTCCTGTACGAGATGAATGTTTGTATTTACTTCGACGATGCTTGAAATTCGACGAAGCTTTCGAACTGGCGAGATACCATCTATTCAATTCGTTTATCTTTTGTAAATCAGTTTTATTATAAATAGATTTTTAATAATTTATGTTTCACAACTATGAAGGTAATTATAAAGTATTAAGTTTTTTTAATGCTTTATGCTTCATATTTAAATTCAAAAACATTTTTTTTAACTTTGCATCACATTATATTAAATAGTTTAGTTAGTTTATTATATAATAAACTAATTATATAGTATACCCGAACCAATAAAAAAATATCGTCTCAAGTCGGCTAAGCTTAGGCACTAAAGGAAATTTAAAAATAAGTTTTTATTAGGTAATTAGTTTTTTTTTATACTTACTGAAAATATACAAAAATATATTAAACTTTGTGAAAAACATCCATCAAATTTGAAAAAATTAAAACATTAATATAAATAAAGCCTCAATCCGCCGATAGCTAAGCTAATGGCGAGCTACTACACCTGCTCAGCCGTATTGGCCGGCGTGACGTGTTAGCGCTATACTCGTACGTCTTCATTGCGATGACCATTCATTCGACGCGGTGCAGAACCAGCACTCTAGTAGATTAATTGTTCCAACTTAACGATTCGTAAACTTTGATCTTTTGATCTTTAATTTTTAAAAGCTCACTATTGACTCACTATGACTGATCATTAGAAATGTTTCTTAGACTGTTTGTTTATTTATTCGAGATTTTAATTTCGTTTCATTTTTATCTATTCTACTATGAGAAATATAACATTGCACAGTTATTATGAATAGATATGCAAGATGTCTTTGTACTTTGTACTTGTATGGTATACTCGTACAGAATGCAGCTTTTTAAATGTTTACAGCGAACTATAATAAATTGACCCTCTTTTTTATTTTTTCTTATAAAAAGTTAAAAATTTCAATTTCAAACCCCATAAACATTTGTAATTTTATAAAAATATTAAGATAAAAAAAATTGTTCTACTTTTTATAATGTAAAATCGTCGACTTGTCAAACTTTGTTCCAAAAATAAAATGTCACGAGCAGAAATTCACGATCAAGCCTGTTTTATTATATTTCATGAATGTTAAGCTTTTCTAAAAAGTGAAGTTTCCGCGATTTATTAGATTTATTTGTTTAATATCACACAATTTAAGAAGAAACTTATAAAACGAATTACACAACAAATACTCGTATATTGCATATTATGTAAATATTTTTGTATATTTCTATTTGAATTTTAAAAAATACTTATATATAAATAAGAGAAGTTTCTACACAAAAAATCTTAAAGTTTACAGATTGATCTTCCCTGTATGACTACTTCTTTACATACATTTCAGGAAGCTATTACTATATCTAGACAAAAGACTGTCACTACCATGTATTATACTATTCTCCATTTTTCGCTAACTTATAAATAAGCGACGGTCCGACGGAGTCAGGTTCGATTTCCACTCGGTGGAATTATTTCTTTTTTCGTTCTCTAACACTCTCGAAAGTTGGGTGGAAAGTAGGAACGGATTGTCTTCACCAAAAGGGTTATTATCGTGCTAAATGCATATTGCGTGCATATTTACCAATACCTTTAACCAACATTGAATGCATCTCATGCAATATTTCAAAACGTGCAAGTACATCATTAAAACCACATCATCCATATATTATGTACTTAAATATAAATGTCTCCCGAAAAAATACTAACTTTGTTCTCAAATTGCACACATTAACTACATAATCAAATCTAAATCCTAATTTATAGCCATCGTTATTATAAATTAAAACATCAAGCATAATAAAACGTTAAAACTCAATGTAACTTAGCTTGAACTTTACATGAACAAAACAAACAGGATCCAGCTCAAAGGTCCGGTCATCCATCTGTTGGTCTGTACGCTGTACGCCACTAAAGACGTATGGCGCTACACGTTACGGCTGCGGGTGAAGTACCGCCATTAGAATGTCCGTACGATTAATCGAGTGTGATATGATTGCTATATTATCATGTTTGGTTTGTTTTTATTGCCCATTTATAATTATTGTAAGGGGAATTAACCTTAAACTTAGTGTTACTTAACTAGTGTTGCTTTATTTTTATTTTTCTGTTCCATATTGTATAGAGGTATATGTGATTTTTTGTAATTTTTTTCTAATATTAAATATGAATTCAAAGGTCACGTAAATAACACGAGGATCCCCGGAGGGCCTGTATGAAGTCGATGACAATGGACAAAGAGGAATATAGAGATCGTAGCGTTTCTCGTTCCATTCTCTCTGACTACCCCGCCAGAGATACAGCGTGAAGCTAAATGAATCCATCCATAAATAATATTTATTTAAACTTTTTTGATGAAAAATTAAAGTTATTGTGTATGAAAATAATTTATACAGCTGAAATTATACCATTTTTTTTATTTTATTTACTCATTTTTTTCTAAATACACTTATCTTATTTTTATTACAATTTATATTACTACTTATTTTTTCAATTTATATTTACAATGACAGCTTAAACCGATTCAATTATATTAATATAATAATAGTAAGCAACGTTAGTCAACCCTCATATAGAGTACAGACCAGTCATCTATTAAATCTATCATGGGAGATGGCACCATCAATCTCTCAGAAGCATTTCGATGCTAAATGAAAATCTATCGACGTGAATGTATAGATCCAACGTATCGCTTCGACACTTGAGCCGACTTTAGTTTATGTTGATTTCAGTTGAATGTACGAATTGAAGTAAAATGTTTATATATTTTTCAGCTTTATGCTTAAGGGCGGGGTCTTCAGAGAGTGTCAAGACACTCACACTCCGTCCTTGACTATTTTTTATGGCTACATTCAACTAACGAGAGCGGGTCGTTTCACAGAAAGTAAACGTTATACCAGCTTTTAATAAATTCATTGAAACTTTTTATAAAATTTTTTGTACTGAACTATAAACTAAATATTAAATTCCGTCGTGGTGCAGGGGCACAAAACGGGACTGTGAACACGACAGATTATTGGTTCGTTCACACCCGAGGAAATAAAATATTTAAAATATTCATTTCGCTCTGGTGTACATTATAGTATATCTACTGAATATACATGTAATTTATGTTTGCAGGGTGCATTCATCATTCGATGTTGAACATATGTTAGAAAATATATTATAATAGATATAATTTTCAACTCAACACGTTTTGTACCAATTGCTTGGGTTTATTTTTTTAATCACGATGATCTCACGTTCTAGCTCAGTGAGTACTCCGGTCGTGTGGAGATGTTCAATATTCAATGGCACAAAATGACAATCGCAGATATTTATTTAAGGAGCTTTTTATGACATTTCAATGATCGTATATTCGAGATGAGGAACTCTATTATCATTATTTAGAGGCCAGTTGAGGCGTGGGTTCGAATTCCCATAAACTTTTATATTTTCATTTTTTTGCTCTGGTAACGAATCAAAATGCGGCTTTGAGTATTATTACTCAATTGAAAATATAAAATAGCAATAAACAAAAAATAAATCCACTTTATTTCACTCAATTCCACTGGACTTCCCTCTATTCCACAGCTAGTCAAATTCCAAAAAGTCATCAAGAGCCGCACCCATCGATGCGACCGCGGTCTCTGCATAAACATGAAGCGGGCAGTCAATCGGCCAGTGCCAGTGTGTATAGGATAAGTTAGCTGCCCTCAACGGAAAAACGGGGTAGGCACTCGTTTTTTAAGGCTTCAAAAGTTTTATTTTCCAGGTTTTAGGTTCCAGTTTCTTCTTCAGGTACCTTTTTGTCGGAAAGTACAATTAAAACGTACTCTACGTTTCTTTCCGTACAAGAAATTCTATCAACAATCAGTTTTCTTATAGACTCTAAAATATATAATTATATACAAAAAAACAAAAAAATTCAAAATTAAATAATAATATTATAGCTTATTCAGATGTACAGCTGTCTCAAGACGTTATCTATCTTCCATGATTTATATTAACAGTATAAACAGTATTAAATTCGATCGTAAAATGTAAATTACGTACATACTCGTATATGACATACTAAACAAAAAGGCCAGTCGTGGCGCGAGGGCACAAGTGTCTGAATGTAAACTGGTTGAGAGTTCATCCCCATTCGAAGAAAGGAAATATTTATTCAAATTTATATTTTCAATTCCTCGCGCTGACACCAAAAGCCCAACATTGAGTTCTACCACTCAACACACAATGCCTCTAAAAATTCACCGGAAAGTGGGGTACAAACTATTCCCCACTAACACTAGATTCCCTCTACCTATCCTGTTGTATGCGGTATACAGCGTGAACCTGATTTATATAATAAACATAATACTGTATACATAATAGTTTACCATCTTTCTCTCCTATATATTAAAGACACACGAAACAATTACATTTGGGCTGTACGAATATGCAAATGACTGTCACAATAGGTGATTTCCAAACATGAGGTAATTACAAGGAGGCAGACCGCGAGCTCTGCATAAACATGACGTAGGTCGTTCAATGCTGGATCCAGCACTCCAGATATTTATATTATATATAGATAGACATGCTCTGTGACGTTGTTGTAGTGAGACTATTAGAAGTGTCTAACTATACAAGTGATTATAGTAGGCATATATAGCTTCACGTTGTATTTCGCTTATAGCAGGGTAGGCTGGGAGAACACACATGTGCACCTAGTGTTAAGTCACTCCATTCCCCATTAAGACACTCCGATTTACAAAACAGACATGTAGGGAAACATAGTAGTCACATGAGTCACTTTTTCTGTGCTAGTAGCTTATGTTTTTTAAAAAAAAAGCTTTTCACGAGTGAAATTTCAAACGCAATATAAATTTTAGGTGTTCCAAAAAGTATTTATATTAGTTAAGTATGAAATTGAGTATGATTTCGTTAAATAAATACGATCAATCCCGGCATTAATCACTCAGGGGCAAACCTCCACGTCATGCACAAGAGTCCATCGCGTCGTATATCATCATAAATCTTATGTAAGCGAGCATCTACGCAATTCGCTCGCTGACAACGTGGATCTCATTAAGGATCTTCACTTGGTCGACGCTACATATAAGCGTTGCTTCGCTTTTACTGTAATTAAATAAGTTAATATCAAAGTTCGCTTGTGGATCTGTCATGTTGTGATCCAATTCTCATATTTGTTTTTCTACATTTGTGAAATTTGGTGTAGGTTCCATTTTTTAGCTTAACGTTATATTCCACATGTTACAGGGTAGGCAGAGGGAGCCTTATACTTTCCACTTTTCACTTTCTGCCGAATTTTCAAGGCATTGTTTTGTGGCGGAACTGAATGACGCGCTTTTACCTTGTTGATACCAGAGCGTGGGTTTACAGTCACACGCTTGTCTCCCTTCGCCTGGCGACCTCATGTTATATCTAGTATTAATATTTATATTTGTTAATTTACAAGTATATAAATATTTAAACGTAAATAATGTATATGTATAATAAATTACACTACATTAATAATAAAGTGGTTAAATTTAATCAACCAATATTTTAATATCTGAATACTAGCTGCATTTTTCTTTTCTCTTAAAACCTAAAAGATTTTTGTGGCATCATAATTAATCATAGTTATGGATGTTGAAAATTCATTCTTAGTGTCGTACACCCACTAAGGGAGGGTGAGTGGTTGCAGGCGTTCCTTCAACCAGGGGGAACTGCACTCACAAGCCAGGCTTTTGTTTTAGCGAATTTGTTTATTTTTGAGACTGTTCAGTGTCAAATAAAAGTAAAACAGAGTTCATAATGGATATTGCCAGAAGTTAGAAATGATTTAGTTATATTCTTATTAGGGAATCCTTACGGAGGGTTAACTAAATTTTCAATTTTGCTTCGAGTAGAAAGTTCACAATTTTACACGAAAAATATTTTTTCTGCTAACTTTTATACCATGCCTTTCTTTTAGTAGAAAGAAAGAAGATCTAAGATATATGTATAAGATATAATGAATACAGAATGAATTAAGTATCGCAGCAATAATATATTATATTGTCAGCTGGTGAGGAAACCAGTGAGAGACAAAACAAAGGCAACAAAAAACTTGTTGCTAATTTTAATTAAATAAATGAATGAATGATATCAATTAAATTCAACTACAACAGCCCTTACAAATTAACTTTTGGGTTAAACCGAAACAATAGAAACCAATTAATCTGTCTCTTATTAAACAAGCTTATTACAACAATAAATTATTCAAATATTCAGTTTAGTTTCGGGCCCGCCATTAACGTTATACGTCAAATATTTCCCAAATGACAGGAAGCCCTGAGAGACGCCTGTGCTTTGCCCTTGGCACTTGTCGGCAAATTATGGGCTACGAACTCTGAATACTAAGAGGATGGAATACGAGGCCTAAGGTTTGCAAGCGTTGATCTTCACCTAAGCCGTTCCAAGTATAAATCCCGCTTGAAAGCTCCTTTTTTCAGCTTCTAATAGCGTCAGCAAAATAATAAAATTTTATTACATTGTTTTAAAGGTTAAGATAAAAGTACTGTATACATTATCTGTATTTTTAAGTAATAGTAATGATGATAAAGTTTAAAATGATCAGAATGAACTTTTAGAAGTTATATTATATTTTCATTTAACTTTCGAAATATTATAATATATTTTAATACTTTATTAAAATATTTGAAATAAAGAACATTATTACAAACTAATAAAAAAACTCCAATAAGAAAAATAATAATTTGGCGTTGAGTTCCATCATTCGTTCTACTGTCAATATTCCAGAATTCGGCGGAAAACGGGGAACAGATTATCTTAACAAAAGCTTCCCTACCTTGCTGTGAGCGAAATACAGCGTGAAAAAATAATAGAATTATACCTTATGTTAAACACAGTGATTCCACTTCGCTTCCCAAAAACCTTGCGTTCGTAGATTACGTTGTGAACAATTCTCGTGGGGCGACAAGGTAATTACATAAGGAGAAGATTACTCCAAGTACTTACCCAGCTTCCCGAGCGCGGCCGGTGACTCATGATCTCAGTAATTTAATGCTGATTGAACTTAACGCCCCATAACTATATTTTATGTTGTAAACCGCTTATAATGTGAAGTATGTTTTAGTATTGTTCAATTGTAACAAGCAGTCTTTTGTTGACAGGCTAACGCTTGAGGCATTGCGTGTTGAGTGGCAGAACTCAACGCAGCGTTATGCCTCGTTACCAGAACGAAGAAAATATTAAATATTTCATTTCTTCGAGTGGAATCGAACCCACAACCTGTCACGTTTACAATTTCACGCTTGTGACTCTGCGCTACAACAGAACTCATATGTATAAGTCCTGTCGTAGCACAGAGTATAGTTAGCGAACACAATCATTTATGTTTGTAATAAAAAGGAAAGTCTTTTTATTAGAAACATGATACAAAACAGTTGTTAATATTTAAACTAGAAATTCAGCGACATTGTTCTTTTAAAGCCGTTCTCATTCTCTTTATATTAATAATTAAATCACAATTATTAGCTAAGTGAATAAATGAAAATATTTCTTATTAAAATTTCTTAATAAAAATATATTAAAATTTTAAAATCAATGAATATTTAAAATGTAATTCTAGATGCAACGGCATTTCGAAGCGTTTCTTCGAATAAAGCGGCAAGCATGCTTGATGCACTTACACATAACTAATTGGTTCTGCAAACTCAGTTAAATAAGATCTATGTAGGCGCGCATCTCCGGCCGTAGGGTAGTGTTGTTCCTGGTTATTTAAAATGTTTGAAATTCATAGTATATTAATTACTCTCAAGTTTTTTTTTCCTCTAATAGGTAATTATATCAAATAGATAACTAATTAAATTTGTCGACCAAATCTCATTAAATTTGTCGTTTTTAGGGTGAAAGGTAGTAAGCACAATATTTATGGAATCGAATTTTAATTTAATTTAAAAAATATTTATATTTATCACATTAGCATTTTCTTGAATGTCGATAAATAAATTACAATATTAGTTAACAAGCGACACCTAAGGAAGTACGCATATTTTCTCAAAAGCAAAAAAAAATATA
>DWGR01005742.1:0-10168 GCA_018247715.1 Heliconius burneyi
GTTAACCGAAGCGTCTAGAATTCTGCGGGAAGTAAAGAACGGAAGTGTATTAGTGGGAAGAAAGCTATTATAAAATCATCCATCAGACATTCAAATTTATCTATAAACAAATTAGTTTACCAAGTTCGTCTGTTGCTATGTTCGTCTGTTGCTATGTATGTTACATGTATTATAATATTTATCATTTCAAAACTTCATTTTGTCTCAAGTGACACCGGCGTTGAATATCAATCTCGGCCAGGCATGCATTATATTGCGTAACATTTATTAATACACACTTTTTATCTGGCTGTGGTTTGCATACATAAAGTAATGTGAGCCAACTTCTGTAACAGTTTATAAATTTTATAATATATTTCTTAAAAATAACCAGATTCTTTGATAATTTGAGAAAATTACAAGAACAGTAAATAGAACGACTAAGGTAAAAGAGTTTTAGATCTCTAAAGACTATATAATTTTTAATGAGGTTAAGGACCTCTGAAAAGCATTTATGATAAGTTAAATGATCTCTTATGTAGTATTTACACTTAATGATTGTTACCACAATTGAGACAGCATGTTTGCATTTTACTTTATTACCATTTTATCAAAGATAATTTTTTACTTAACCTTGAATTGGTCCTTTTTGGCTAAGGATATATTATCATTTTCCTCGACATTTCAAGTAACTACATTTTTTTAGATTCACCCTGTACCCCGCACCTGTTCTCCTTTTCCGACGAATTCTGCCTACGCGCTTCCGCGACTGGCCTCTTAAGTACCTCTGCGCCCTCTGCGCCCACGACTGGCCTCTTAAGTACCTATAGTATAATTATAAGTTTTATATTTTTCTATCAAGCATTTATGGTACATCTTTGTAGATTTTTTTCTATTAAACTTTATTTAAGATATAATACCACTTCTACCGATAACCTGTTATGAAAGGTAAAAAATAATATTAAGTTTGATAACATTTACGATCGAGCATTGTTCACACGTGCATAAACTATACGAGTAAATACAGAATACAATGTTGCTATCTTAGCTCGTTATAAAATGTAACCAGTAACCTTTTGTAATCTCTTTATAATAAACAATATTTTCAATTTTGAATGTAAATATAATATAGGGTACCTATTTAGACGGTTAAAATAAAATAAATTTATCTGTTACATTTGTGGGGAACGGAGTGTCTTAACACTATGTTCCCTCTGCCTACCGCTTACGCTTACGCTACGCTACCGCTACGCTTTATCTCGCACACGACAGTGTGCGAGATAAAGCGTGAAGCTGAAAAAAAAAAAATTTTTACATTTTTAAGATTATACTTACTGACTACCCATAAAAAATAAAATGCTCAAAGTATTCTTATCTTTTTTGGGTTTAGTAGAAAGACCCTGGTGATTCTGCCCATCAGTAGTTACTTTATGTTGCACTCCATTCTCAAATTTCCATGCTGCGTGTTAATGACAATCTCCAATCAACAATGTTCCTTGCACTACTATTGCAAACAATAAATAATAATTGTAACGCGAAGTTATATTAATTGAAGATAAAAAAAAAATTCATTAAATATGCATAATACATGTATTTGAAATATTTATCAGGAGTTAACAATTTTGTTGTGGTTTGTCGAAACAACCATTCTTCCATTCTGACGAAATCGGTCAAAAATAAGAAAATACGTCGTTATTTTTACTTGACAGTTTGAAATGAAATTAGCTCTTTTCAAAAGTAGCCCTCTTGCTTTGTTTAATTTTTATTTTGTCTTGTTTTTCAGGATAGAGTACTCAATATTACTAGCCAGATAATGGACCAAGTGTTGGGTGACGAGAGAGTGGCCAGAGGTTTCAGAGTGAAGTTTCCTGAAGACGTCTTACAGGACAACTTGGCTGGGCAGCTGTGGTTTGGTGCGGAGGTATGGAAAAAATCACATTAAATATAATGTAATTTTTATATCGAGTCCGACTCGGGGGAGTGAATTATTATTTATGAATATATTAATTTTCTGCGCTCTGGTGCCAGAGCAAAGCGCGACGTTGAATCCCGCCACTCAACATGTAATGCCTCGAAACATTCGGCGGAAATTGAGAAACGGAGTGTCTTAACACTAGGTTATCTCTCCCTATCTATCCTGATATATATGAGATACAACGTAAAGCTGAAAATCAAATAATTATTAACTTGTGTTTATGAAAAAGTATATCATATTAACCTTTAACTTTAATGCTAACTTTTTAGAAAATGTTTTCATGTTAAGGTCTCGCGTGTTGAATAAAGTTGAACGCATTAACCTCACTTCCGTTTAAATATTTACTCCAACAAAAAGTTCCAAGTAAAATCAGATTGTAAAAACTTATTACCTACTTTTTTATAAGTAGGTACGACTATGTACACATCATCGTGTAGAAAAGCTAGCTAAAAATTAGCTTTTGTGGAAAACACCATTTTTTTTGTACATTACACTTCTTCTTCTCTTCGTATTGCGTTTAGAGAAACACTTGTTTTTTTATTATATGTTAGTTGACCGTAATGGTCAACTATCTTTTATCTTCCACTTATTTTCTGATTTGCGACAAGGTATGAATCATAGATTACACTGTCGCTCTTCTGTACTCGTCATCCATGTAAAAATTAAAAACGTTTTATAGAATAACACATGTATTATAGTTTATTACACTCCAAATTAAATAATATAATAAGAATTTTATAAGTTTATAATTTTATAAAAAATAGATATAGCAAAAATTTTTGTTTAATACAACCACAACATATAAGCACAACTTGACTTTATCTATTATTAATTAATCAGTGTTAAAGCAATGTATCCGTATTTGACTCACTCTTACATTTTCACAAGCACCACAAGAGAATAGTTTTAAACATGTTCTGCTTTTGACGAAGAGTCTTAACACTATAATCCCTCTGCCTACCCTTCTGTATGCAGGATACAGCGTGAGGCTGATTTAATATTGTATTTTTTACAGTGCCTAGCTGCCGGCTCGTCAATAATGAGTCGAGAAGAGGAATCGGCTGCAATGCGGCCGTTGGCCAAAGCGTTGACACGAAGTCTGGAAACCGTCAGGTCGTTGTTGAGAGAGCAGTGCCTCCGTCCCCGCGGCCTCGCCCTGCAGGACCACGACGATATGTTGCACGAGAGCTTGAGGATATTCGATAAGTGAGTGCTACTTATATTCTATGTTATTTTTAGATGGGTGTTACTTGTAAAAAATGGAGACTGTCGTCGCTAAGTGGAAAAGTGAGTGACTTGATTGATTGATTCAGTAGGTACGCTCGCGGCGTTGGACCGATATAACTTTTTTATTTCGGAACTGATTAAAATGAAACAAACCAAAATAAATAGATTCAGAAGTTTCTTAGATTAATGTGTACGTAACAAACAGACAAAGGTCTTAAAAATCATTGTTGTAGCCTGTAGGTTCTAATACATTGATAAATGTCCCTATTTTTTCTTTCTCATACAGACAGTGATTTGTTATATTTATAGATTATCTTTAAAATACAAAGTCTTGAAGGAATATGAAATATATAACGATATCTATTAATTTAAAAAAAAGGTAATTTCAGTAACGACGCTAATCTAAAACATTAGCAGCAATTTAGAACGAACGTTGAATTTTAATCTCCATTCCGACACTTAAATTTATCTTTACAGTAGACATAAACCAATATTTCATTCCGTCGACCATTTTGTTTGTTAAATGTTTACATTTGGCTCGTATGTACTGGTGAATTCATTAAAACTATCAAAGAGAACCGCATTGTTTGTATTGAAAGGTAGAGGCAATATGTTATCGTAAACGATCATTTTCAGCCAGACCGTGCTAAATATTTTTCACGCTTTTTTAATTATAGGGGTGTTATGACATGAACTAAATATTAACATCGACTAAATTATACGCTATTCTGTAATCATGTTTATTTTAAATGCTTTTACGTTTTAAAATTAAAGTGGGTTAAGCGTGTTATAGTGATTTTACGTTGTAAGCAGAGGGTATCTGGGAATCTAGTGTTATAGACACTCATTACCGTTTTCCACTTTCCGTCGAATTTTTGTGGCATTGCGTGTTATTCGCTTCGTCTCGTTACCAGAGGGAGGAAATGAAAATTATACATTTTTCGTTCCCCCGAGTGGGAATCGAACCCACCACTGTCGCGTTTTTACCTGTACTATATTAGATAATTTTATTAAAGTATTCAAAAAAGTGCTTCAATTTTGTTCTGTAATCAGAATTGTGTATCTATCTTTTGAGTACTTTCAGCAAGTGCTCCTTTTTATAAACTCACAAGTTGGTATCTTTTGTACATAATTTTTTTTGTTTATTTACCCACTGCTACTATACTGCACTTTTAATGATCAAACTCACGTAATATATATAACATAAACTTTTCTTCCAATTAAACTTGAACCAATTTTTAACGACAGTACATTTTAATATTCCTTATGAGTATGACCAAACAGTGCTGATGATATTTAATCCTTCTATATTATAATTACAGTTACTTTCATTTCTTACATTTATGAGGCCCAGTAGTGGCGCAGGGGCATAAAGTATGACTTAAACACGACTGGTTGTGGGTTCGATCCCCATTCGAGGAAACGAAATATTTATTTAAATTTATATTTTCATCATTTATTTACGTTATACTGCCATTTCCTCGCTCGGGTATCGAGACAAAGCGCGGCGTTGAGTTCCGCAACTCTACACGCAATGTCTCCAGAATTCGGCAGAAAGTGGAGATCGGAGTATCTTAACACTAAATAAACTCTCCCTTCTCTGCAGCATGCGGGATACAGCGTGAAGCTGACTTTTAAATATTTATTTTCTTTTCGACAGACTCTTCGCAGAATTCGAGTTATGCTACGTAAGTGCAATGGTGAATGTGAAGACGCCACACGAATTCGAAGCTCAACAGTTGATATGCGTTTTGTTTTCGGAGAGCTTGCGACGAGCTTTAAAACTCAATTTGTTGACGCAAGAACAGGCAAGTTATTGTTCTTTTATCTTTATCTATGTTTCGAAAAAGTGTAGGTGACAAGTTTCCTCTTTTCCTATATCCTTCATGCAGAGGAAAGCCTAGTATTAAGACACTCCGTTCCCCACGCACCACTAAATTTCGTAACGCCTCGCTTTGCGTAGTTAACACAGCAATGAAAATAAAAACTTTAAATAATTGTACACAAGTGAGAATTGAACCTACAAACGTCGTGTTAACTTGCTTAATCGCACGCTGTGGCACTACCTATAATGAACCATGATTAATTTTAAAATCTTATAATAATTTTTATTCTTAATATTATTTCCAGGTCGACTCTTACGACCCGGCACTGATGTTCGCGGTGCCTCGCTTAGCCATAGTTAGTGGTCTCCTCATCTATTCCAGTGGGCCTTTGAGTATAGACAAACAACCAGGTAAATATTTTTTAACTTTTTTGTGATATCAGTTGGTCTTGTAAACAAGTGTACTGATATTAGCAATAATTTTTAATAATGCAGTGGTGATTTTTAATTCTTTTTTCCACCAAGTTGGAATTGCACCTACAACCGTCGCGTTTAAAATTGCACGCTGATGCCCCTACACCACAGCTTCACGCTGTATCCCATACACAGCAGTTTAGGCAGAGGGAACTATGCGTTAAGACACTCCATTACAATTTCCGCCGAATTCTGGAGGTATTGCGTATTGAGTGGCGGAACTCAACCTCACCAATACGCTATGCCTCCAGAATTAGTATCGACATAAGAGCGAAGAAAGGAAAATATAAATGTAAATTTAAATAATTATTCCATTTCCTCGAGTGGGGACCCAAAAACATTCGATTTTACAGTCACACTTTGTCCCCCTGCATTATGACACCATATATTTTAGAAACAAAAAAAAATCAAACCAAAAGAAAATTTATAATTTTATTTGTTTATAAAAAAACACTTATTATGTACTTATCTAATTATCATATAATACTTTCCAGATGAAATGTCAGACATGTTTCGTCCGTTCCGCCATTTGCTGCACAAAATCAAGTCGCTGCTATGGACGTTAGACAGACGGGAACTCATGGCCCTGGAAAAGTTATTGTGTTCCAATGAAGATATTAATATGGCCAACTTTGAAATACCACCAGGTAATTTATTTATTTGTATTTACAATTTCATGTTTACTTGTAGCTGAATATAAAATAAAACCTTGAGTCTTGCGGCGTTGAGTTCCTTCACTCAACATGCAATGATTCCATAATTCGACTTTTAATTGTCTTAATGGAGATGGGATGTCGAAATACTAGATTCCCAGGTTTCCTATGCCTATTTCCTGCGACGGGATAGAGCATGAAGCATGACATAAATTTCATAATTGCTTGTTTTTATTTTTATTTGCTTGTTTAAATATTACTAATATAGACATTTGTTCCATCTATATTCTTCTCCATTTTATTTTTATTATTTTGTATTATTTATATATGCCGCACTCAACACCGTGCTACCACGGCGGAAAAACGATGATAATATATTTAATAACCCTCAGTCTAAATGTAAAATATAAATAACTCAGATCTTTAATATATAATATAAATAACTCAGATCTTTAATATATTTATTATGTAAAATTGCAAAACTGATCAGTTAAATAAATATCATGGATTATATTATTTCTTTTACAGCAGAAAACTCAACAGAGGACTCATACTATCCCGACATTAATGAATTTGTATCAAAGTTTTACGAAGATCACGCGCAGTGTAGAGATTTATATTCTCAACAAAGGTTACTTTATTTTAATTATTTACCTTGTTTCACAATGTATTCTGCATAAAGGAAAACCATTCCCTATGCACATGCAATTTAATTTTTTAAAATTATTGTATAACATATTTATTAAACTTTTCATTTCAGTTCAAGTGAACCGACAATAACCGATGCAGATTATTTACCAGGCAACATAGAAGTGATGACGCCCATCATAGACGGACTAAAGCGTCTCACGGCCGACGACGAGTCCGAGAAGGAGTCCGAGGATATGGACAGACATACAGACACAAGCACTGACACATTCCATACTAACGATACTAACATAGAAAGAACAAGGAAAATAAGTAGAAATGAAAATGATATGTCGTCGCTAAGAAATTTATCAACCAACGGACTAATGATGTTCGATCCGTTAGTAATAAATGCCGTATCAGCGTCTACTTCTGGTGAAACATCCAATAGACAAATACCTGATCAGGAATTGGTCACATCATTAAACGAACAAGTAACGGAAATAGCTGATCGTTTGTCGTCTATTGTTAGTGATGTAGATCTTATAGAGCAAACTCATTCATATTCGACTAGTGATGTGCCAAAACTGATATCGAGTGAATCGCAGGAGTTTAATTTTTCTGGACCAAGAAATGAACAGCTAAGTTGTATGCCGTCGACCAGCCATGGATATTTAATACCAAATGCTATAAGTCAAGAACCGGTCGTTTTAGCGTCATTATCACATAATAATTCGGCAGTTTTCAATCAAGAAGAGGAAAATACTTTAAATCGAGTTATAATGAGTTCCGATGCACCTTTAATAATGCCAAGTATCGATGCCGATATTGTCAATATCGATATGGCGATCGCTAACGTTAGTCTAAGTGTTATTTTGTTAGACGAAGAATATAATCAAGAGTATAATAAGCCGAGTTTTGAAAGCAAGGAAAATTCCGAATATAACAATCGAGTAATGGATAGTGAGGAGAGAGTTAAATTTATGTTAGGATACGAAAGTGACAACGAATCGCCCGTCGATTCAGGAGTTAGTACAGAAAACACGAGCTTAGACAGATCTCCCGACACAGATCAAAATAAGGAAAACCACTTTATGCAACAAAATAGAGTGCTAAAAAGTCCTGTCGAAGAAAAAATCGATGAAAAAGACACTAACACTCTAGAACATTCATTCTCTGAAGTGACAGATGAAATTGTCAACATAAAATATGTGGAAGATAATACAAATAAGAATGAGGCTGGATCGTCTCATATAGATAGAGATAGTGTGAGGTTGAGTAGAGAAGAATTAAATGAAGCTACTAGTTTAAATTTAAGTACAAATGATCAACAAGAAGAATTTAGAACGATAGAAGATGTTTTAACAGAATTAAGAAGGCATAGGGAATCTGATAAGAAAATAACTTCGTTAGTAGAAAATAAGTCTGAACCTAATATTAGTGAAACGAGGCGTAAAAGAAAAAGTGCTAAAAGTAAGAAAAAAAAGAAAATGTGGTCGCCGGGCAATGTTATATTAGATAATCGGTCCATACAAAATCAAAGTCCTTTGAGATTAAACTTGGACCATTTTGTTGATGAAAGGTGTGTATTTCATCAATATTAATTTATTGTTTTTATTTATAAATTTAAGCTGTATCCGTTTAATGTTTAAGGCACTCCATTTCTTTGATCATAACTCCATTCCTTTCCTTTGATTCATAACTTATTCCTTTGATCGAACTCACAATTGTTGCGCTTATAAATAGCGCTTCACCGCTGGGCCTCAATGACTTACAATATGTTGTTGTTTCTACCATATTGAATAGTACACAGAAAAATAAATTAACTTATTCTAGGGAACTACAGTGGATTGAACTGATAATCATCATGTCATCATCAGAATCAGGGTATTGAAATGACAATATTCTTGTATTTCCCTAGTTTTACACGCATAGCGTAGTCAAACAGAAAGTTGTGTGCAAATAGCAACTTTTCGTTTCGATACAGTGAAGAAACACAATATGGATATCTTACTTCTTAAAGTAGCGGAAACTTCAGTTATTAAATTTATTTCAATCATAATTTTTATGATCATATATTCCATTATTATTTTTTGTATCAAATATACCTTAATAATAATTTAAAATTTCAGTGGCACGTCGTGCGGGACGTCAGAGTGCGCGGACGATGAGCAGATAGCTCTAGCGTTACAGGCGCAAGAGCTCGCCGCTAGGCAACAGGCGAGAGGGAAGTTTAAGTAAGAAGTCAGAGCTGTTTTATTCCTAAACTATTACTACAAAGAAATATGGTGGGTCCAAAATAAATAATTTAGGAGGGATTTGGGGGAAGATATAAGACACTCTTTTCCCACTTTCCCCCAATTTTCGAATTATTGCGAAACTCAATGAAACTTCGTCTTCGTCTTCTTCCCAAAGCGATTAAATAATTAATTCTCCCAAATAGGAATCTAATTCAGAACCATCGCGCTTACAGTCATGCTCTCCCAATTGTAATTTTTAACATTATTTTTTTATTCCAGATCAAGTGAAGATCTCATACACCGTCTATTTGTATGTATAGCGGGTGTTGCAGACCAACTGCAAACAAATTTTGCGGCTGACTTAAGAAATATATTAAAGGCTGTATTTTTACTAAACCAGACAGGTGATGATGAAACTGAAACTGATGAAATCAAAGACGAAACTACTATTGAATATCAACCAACTGAGGATCAAGTTATACAGAATGGTATGGTATTAATATAATTATTTATTACAGTGCATTTGTGTTTGTTTTGTCTGGCCAAATCAAACAATCATATTTATAAATAAATTAAATAAAATTCACGCTGTATCGCGCACACAACAGCGTAGGGAGAGGGAACCTAGTGTTAACACATTCTGTTCCCCATCATTGAAATGAAAATATTTCATTTTCTCGAGTAGGAATCGCGCCGCTCTTGACTAGACTATGTATTTAATTTTTTTTATATAATCCACAGGTAGTTCGTTCGACAGTGTCTATTCAGCAGAGGAAGTGTACGCGGACAGCAATTCCGATTCGACTGCGTCTGAATCCCACGCAAATAACGTCAACAATATTAATAGTGCGAGTAATTTGCAATCGTCCCGGTCGACTGGTGATCTTAGTTATAGGTTTGTTGATTTTTATTTTGATTTGATTTTAGAAAAAATATCTAAAGAGGCCGTCGTGGCGCAGCGGCACAACGGTTTGACTGCAACGCGACGGTGTGGGTCCCCACTTTTTTTTTTTTTGGAAAAAGCATGGCACACGAGCGTATGGGTCACCTGATAGTAAGTGATCACCGCCGCCCACGACACCGCGTAACACCAGAGGAGCTACTAAGTGCGTTGCCAGCTTTTGAGGTGGTTGGGTGCCGGAGCCCGGCATTACCTAATGCGAAACGC
>DWGR01005743.1:0-10168 GCA_018247715.1 Heliconius burneyi
TTTGTGCGAACTCTATTCACGAGAGAATAATTAATGTTGTGATGCGATTGTGTCGACGGCAACCTCCAGACCAAAGTCTGTGCTGAGATTATAACATGTTCTTTCTATTGACTCTTTAAAAAACTAATTTTCTAAATTATTTTTTGTCTTCATTTGATTTGACACAGAATAAATTAAAAATATATTTCCTACGTTTAGGTAAATTAAGCACATTTAAAAAACGGGCAAGATTAACTAATATGTATACTATAACGATTACCGATTTGGAATCTATTTACATATACATAGAGCTACATTTATTGTATAACATACGTATATGGTATAATTATATCTCATTGCAGATACAAATATGTAATATCAGACTTCACAAGCATGTGACTGTCAACGCGACCGTTGTAGGCTCGATTCCCAATCGAGGAGATGAAATATTTATTTATATTTTTATTTCCTCGCTCTGGTGTCGAGGCAAAAGCGCGACATTGAGTGCTACCACTCAACACGTCTTTAGACCAGGTTCCCTCTGCCTACCCTGCTATGTGCAGGATACAGTGTGAAGCTGAAAAGAAAATATTTCTTTGATCTGATAACAGGACAGAGTTAAGCTCCGCCATTCAACACGTAATGTTTTTAAAAATCGGCGAAAAGTAGGGAACAAATTGTGTTAATACTAGGTTTGCTCTGCCTATCCCGCTATATGCGAGATACAGCGTGTAACAGAGAGAACAATTACAATAGCTCCATGATAAGTAACGCAAGTTATTATTCTTTTTTATTACCTAATATTCACTCCAAAAAAAAATTATAAGACGAGAAACTATAGTTTTATCTCTAAAAGGCAAAGATTCCTCTCCTGCATTATTTCTACATCATTTACTACGGAACACGCTCGAGACACTTCGAAGAAACGAAGTGAACGTTTGTCACTTAACTCCTTCAGTGAGAACTCGCGACAAATTGTGAAATGGTACAAGGAGTATTATGCTGAATTTCAAAAATAACTGGATGACAGAATTCAAAGGTCATCCATAGAAACCTTTTAGTTAGATATAAAAATATTAAAAGTTATTTCTTTATGTTCATACTATATTTTCTATATTCTACATCTACATTATATCACTTTTGGGTCATGTCTAAGCTGCGTCATTTTAAAGTTACTTATTTTAAATTAAAATCTTTATAAACCTAACATTTATATATTTTTTAATATGTTAACTAATATAATTCCCGACTGCTAAGGAAGGGTTATGTTTTTCGCGCGTATCTTGTACGTATATGTGTATTATTCTTTGTATGTATGCATTATTCTTTGATATCTCATATCTCCAGAACCGGTGAACGGATTTACATAATTGAGATATCGTTAGATTTGTTTACGCAGCCCGAGTATTCTAAGATAGGTAACATTAAAAAATTTCATGTCGGCTGTGGCACGAAATTTTACTTAGCGAGTAAAAGAGAGACAAGACACTATTCTGCACTTTACAAATGGAGTAAGCTTCCATTGCATTATATTTATCGTTTCCATTAGGTAACCGTTAGCTATTATAAAAATGTAATACGCAAATGAAAATGTAGTAAAACTAAACAGCCATCGCTAGGCGTAAAAGTCAATTACATAGAGCTATCTGCGAGAGGAAAAGAAATAAAATCCAGTTGCATCGGAAGTTCGATAGCAGGAGTTCGTAACGTCGACGTGTCGCAAACTATGGGGCGTTTGTTTGATTTAGGTTTAGATGTGCTGCGACGTAATCCTGACGCGATGGTCCTCTGGAAACGTGGATTTTAAAGGTTCGTTGATAAAATATTTAAATTTGTACATAAAATATCCAAATTGAATCTACTTTGGGGCATTTCGTGTTGAATGGCGGAACTTAACGCTGCGTACCTTGACAAAAGAACAAAGAACTGAGAATATTAAATATTATCTCGAAAGGAAATCGAACTCACTCACAACCTACCGCGCTTACAGTCACACGCATCATATTTACTTTGTTTAATCCAAGTAGGTACATCTTAATGATAAAGATTTTTTTTCATATATTTAAAAAATCTATCTATACTAGATATTATAAGGCTAATAAATTATGTTTGCTTCGTTGGACTTGCTTATCTCAAGAAGTAATGTTTTAAATTAAAATATGTGTTACTTTTGTGTTAAGTTTTTCGAGAAATTGTGTCATGGTAAGCCGCTATGGCTGCGATCAGAGCTGTCATGCTAACTTTTAGTTTCCTTTTCACCACGCGGGCAAAGCCTTATATATTATTTTAGCTTCATGTAACCCGCACATAGCAGAGAAGGCAGAGGGAACCAAATGTTAAGTCGCTTCGTTTACTATGTTCCGAATTCTGAAAGCATTGTGTGTTGGGTGGCAAAACTCAACGCCGTAACAGCAGTATAGTTAATAGATAGTTTTGCTTGTGTTCATTCAATATGGCAACACCAACAATGAGACGAAGCATCTAAACCACTAAGAAGAATCATTAAAGATTGATTCTCCTTTCATAGCCTCGGGCAGTGTAAGAGCATCGTTAAGTTTAGTGTTGCCACAAATCGCCTGCTTATTACCAGCTGGAACACTGGTACGGATATAAAGCCGACATACACCCGGTTAGCACTTCTTCCTTAAGACATCAACCATTAAAGTTAACTTTTACTGTCTTGTTATATTACTACTACAGCCGATTTAATGAATATTGCGAAATTTTGTAAAATCTTGTAAGCTTATGTATCTTGTTTGTCTTCATTATTTTGGGCTTGTACATCTGCGCCGCGAAGACCTCAGCTTATTTGAAAAACAGTATAAATCCAAAGACATTTCTATATTTCGAGAACGAAGTTATGAGAGGAACTATTAATTACAATGTCTTTCAAACAAAATGCAACGTAAAATGCTTTAATGCAAAATTTCGTACGCCGAGCAGAACCAGAAGTGTAACTGGATTAAAAGCTGTAATACCCAATGCTGAGTCGCCTCAGTTTCACGGGAAAGTTTTCGACAGATTGTTGCAAAATTAATTAATTTACAAAGAATTTATTTATGTTTTACGTAGGAAGAGCTTTCGGAGCAAATTTTACTTTATAAATACAATTATATAGACAGAGGTAGGTAGGTATCGTCTTTTGCCTATTAGCGGTTTTTATTTAGGATTTTATGAAAAATCCTAAATAAAAACCGAAAAATATAAGTAAATTGTATGAAAAATAACTATTATCGCATTAGTACTGTTAGAATGAAGAATAGTTTCTAAGTGGACTTTTATTGAACGATAGAAATACACATTTGAAAATGGACATTGTGTGTACCCAATAAAACAATAAATGAAAAAAAAATTAAATCAGCTTCACGCTGTATCCCGCGCTCAGCAGGGTAGGCAGAGGGGAGGTATTGCCTGTTGAGTGGCAGAATTCAACGCCGCGATTTGCCTCGACACCAGAGCGAAGAAATGGAAATATAAACGTAAATAAATATTTCATTTCCTCGAATGGGGTTCGAACCCACAACCGTCGCGTTACAATCACACCATTGTGCCGCTGCGCCACGACTGGCCTCAAAATAAATCAACAAATCAAATAAATACCTAATAACAAAGATATATGTCATAGCAACAAAAACAATATGTAACAGGTTTTCTAAATATTTTCTTAAGAACGACTTTCTAAACTTGCTTAGTCAACGTGGAACTCCCACTCATATTAAATGACTTCATATCGCACCTTACGTGTACACACAGTATTGATTGTATAGAATAACAGTTACTACTTATGCGTTAAAATAATGAATCGTACAAAACCAAAGAAAATCCAAAAACAAAGTCTGAGAACAATTTTAAATTAAAGATTAATTTAATATATTTCAGAAACAGAAGTTGGGCAATTAATTTTCGTAATCTTGAAAAGCTTGTTATTAGCTTGAAGGTTGAAGACGGATTACAGCGAGTGTAATGTAATTTTCAATAATTTTATATACTTTTGTTTTTCAGCGTCACGCTGTATCCCACAGATAGCAGGGAAAACAGAGTGAAAGTAGTGTAAAAATACTCAATTTCCCTTTTTCCGCAGAATTCCAGAGGCGTCGTGTGTTGGGTAACGGTACAACGCCGCGCTTTGTCTCTACACTAGAGCGAATAAAATGGACATATTATATATTTCACTTCCACGAGTGGTAATTGAACCTACAACCTTTCTCTTTTACAGTCACATTTTATTTTTCTACGCCACGACTGTCCTTTTTACATAATATATTCTATTTAACGTTAAGAAGAATAATAAGCTTGCTTCGAAAATTAATAATCAACGTACCTAAAAACATTGACGTACATCTATTGAGGCTATAAGGTACGTCAAAGAGCCGGTCTCGGTTGTCTATCGTACGAGGAGGCAAATGACAGCGTTTACGAGCAGTACGTATGCTGTAAATGTGGAAACTGATGTAACCACAATGTATGGAGTGTCTCATTACGGGGATAAAATATATACATCTGAGATAAATATTCAACACGCATTGCGTTCAAAATTCGTCGGAGCGTCTTAATACTAGGTTCCCAGGTTCCTTCTGCCTAACCTGCTATGTGCGAGATACAGCGAGAGGCTGTCGTACACTAAGAACAAATATCGAATCTTACCATGATGAAACTAACAAAGAGTAAAATAAAATCAATATACTCGTACTTACGTATTTTGCCCTTAACTTTCTTTGTTATCTGATTCACATATGGCTAATGCTAAACAATAATGTGTACTAAAAATAATAAGACCTCAAAGAAATCTCTATAATCTCTTTAATGTAAACCCTCCGTGGATTTTATTCGAGAGAGAATATAATTAATATTGTAACGCAATTACCTTGATGGTAACCGCAGCATCGTAGATAGTACGTTACAGTATTACATTTAACGTATAATTTATTTGTTAATCAAATAATTTATTTACTCTGCGGTCTCCATGTAAGATGGGATACTGTTAAATGAAATAAGAGCTGTGTGTGATTATATAATAAAGTTAAATTGGTAACAAGATTAGTTGGAATTCAAATAATATCGACGATACTCGATTAATTATTCTTTCATTGAAGTGCAGCGTTGAGTTACGTCATTCAATATGCGATTCTCTAACCCCAAATCCTCAAATTATCCCGAATTTGGACTTCCGCCTGCTGTCCGCCAAAGAACGGATATTAAAAAGCTACAACTTTATGCTATATGATATAATGGTAGGCAAAGGAAGCCTAGTATAAGATATCACTCTCTCACAACTCCCCACTTTCCATCGAATTCTGCAGGCATTCGGTATTGATTGGCGGAACTGAACGCCGCACTTTACCAAGACACCAGGACGAAAAAATAAAAACATTAACTATTTAATTTAAAAATCAAATTTATCTTAATTTTAAAGAAATAGAAACAATATTAGAAGAAGGTTAGAAAAAAATTCGTCATCTCTATCTGTTAAGTGAAAGGCTCATTAGATCGCAGTTAAAAAGTCATTAATCGGTAATAAACGGGAAACAAAGCGTGGTGGGGGGTGCTAATGAACCCTCAGTTAAAAGGTGCGATAACGCTTTGATTGCATAGCCCGTGCGGCCTGTGTAATTTGCAAATCTGGACTATTTTTATTATTTTCATTCGTAATAGACGTAAAATTAATCAGCTTCACGCTGATAACCCTGTTTCCCGTACACAGCTGGGTGCCTACACAGAGGGAAATCTAGTTTCAAAACACTCTGTTCACTATTCTCCGCCAAATTCTGAAGGCATAGTGTGTTGAGTGGCGGAATTCAATGCCGCGCTTGATAAGATCAAAATATACATTTAAATAAATATTAATTCTATTTTCATTTCCTCAAATGGCGATAGAACCCACAACCAATCACGTTTACTTACACACGTGAAGTGCTAGAAATAAGCAGAGTTTAGTATATATTCACATGTTAACACTAGGTATGATAAGACAGGCTTACATAGTGTAGGCTCTCACGCTTGTGATCTCAGAGATAAACAAAATCAAAAAAATGTTGATATTGTTTGTTTTAGTATTTTGTAACTTTACATAATTAATGTGAATATATAATTAATCAACTAAGATTACTTATTCTGAGCACAACAGTACTTAATATATTGTATTAAATTATATGCTTTTTATTATAAACGCTTTTAAAAGCCCCAAAGTTTAACAACACGTCGAAGTTAAATGGATACATGAGCTTTACCATTTTAACAAGAACTTATTTTATCAATATTCAAAACCATTACATTATTATTAGGTTAAACAGTAATTTAATTTAATAACTAAATCAAATTTTCACTAATATTCCCACATTCCAACGTAATTGTACGTTATAGTTTGTTCGAACGGCATGAAAATGCAGGCAATATACTTTGTAGGTTTTGAATGTTTAATTTTTACTATGGAATTATAATATAAAGTTAAAGTTTTAAATTGTCTAGAGTACACAAACGTACACACTACAAATATATACGTACATATGTAATTGAATACGCAGGGATGTGATCTGAATGTTCTCTGTTATCACACATCCCACTGCACCACAACGACGTAATATAACATGTTAGAAAACCTTCGGAACGATCTTAAGCATCGCAAGAAAACATAAAAAGGGACACGGCGCTTTATACAAAGTTATAACGGCGCAACTCGATTAAGGAAGTAAACTAAAGAACTTACTAGATCAAAGCTGAGTTGAATAGAAGTCTAGGGAATTATTATTTTTCTTAACTTTACACTGTGTCCCTCACTGTGCTCACTACAGGGTAGGCAGAAGAAACCTATTTTAAAGGTATACCCGTTCCCCATCGTGGAATTAAGTTGTACGTACCACACAAATAACTTAATTTCACGAATAAATACAACTATGGAGAAAATACATGTAAATTATAATTCTATCACAGAATATCGTATTATATTTTACCACAAGATTAATCATCCATGTTATAATTATACCTCACTTACAATTAATGATACGTACGAACGTAAAACGTGTTAAGAGACCAGTGGGATCATATGGGCCAGGGGCACAAGTGACTGCTTGCATGTCCACAAACGCAACTGGCTGTGGATTTTATCACCAATCGAGGAAAATAAGTTCCCAACGCACCCGCAATATCTCGATGGATTTTTACAAAATCTTTAAAACTACATAATATCATTAATCAAACAAAATAAATTTTAAGCCGAATTTAAAATGCACGAGACGACGAACTCTTAATCAACATGTCGGGTTTCAGACGTTACGACATCTCAGCGACAGCACCAACGCTAAATGCAAATCCAGCGAAATAAGTCGGTGGCGATACCTATCACCGAACTCGCGTACGAATTGCGGAAAAAAATCCATTTAAATGTAGATTGTCCTCAGTAATGCTTCCATTTGTTTTTGTCCCGGAGTCACCGCTGAGATACGATCCGAGCTGGCAAACCGCTTTATGGCCGCACTACCTTTGACACTCTCACCTATTTCTTTACGTTTGAATAAGTAATCTTACATATTATAACCCATTTTTCGTTCTTTCAACGTATTTTTGTATCAAATTGGATATTTTTCAATAGAATTTTGTCTTTGTTCTCTGTGATATCGTAGCGGATTTGCAATTGGCAAAAGCGAATATTATACAGTATTTGTTTTACGATACAATATATAAGTTGAGGCGTCGATATTGTATCTTACTAAAAGTATAAATGTGTAAGTTTGTGAAAATGGATACTGAACGGATTTAGATGAAACTTTAAAGTAAAATATACACCAGATTTTCACTAAGGTTACTTACTATCAATAAATAAAATAAATCAGCTTCACGCTGCATCCCGCACACAGCAAAGTAGGCAGAGGGAACCCAGTGTTAAGACACTCCGTTCGCCATTTTCTCCCGAATTCTAGAGTCATTTCGTGTTAAGTTAGAAATGACCTCCTAGCAAAACATTTTGTCTATTTACTTATTTAAAATCATATCTTTCCAAAAAAAAACCTTTCAACGAGAAAAGTCCAGCCGTGCAAGCCGTACATTTAAAATCAACTATATTAATTGTCTTTCTATATGCATGTACATATAGAAAAAAAATCAGCTTCACGCTGTATACCGCACACAGCAGGATAGGCTGAGGGAACCCAGTGTTAAGACACTCTGTTCCGCACTTTCTGCTGAATTCTGGAGGCATTGCATTTTGAGTGGCAGAACTCAACGCCGCGCTTTGCTTCGACACCAGAGCGAAGACATGGAAATAAACGTAAATAAATATTTCACTTCCTCAAGTGGAGATCGAACCCACAACCGCCGCGTTACAGTTACACTCTTGTGCCGCTGTGCCAGGACTTCCTCAAATTACTTATAGAAAATCCAATAAAAGCATAATATCACGTTATGAACAACAATCAAGCAAATAGATGGAGCCGGCAGATAGCGGAAATGTCATCGGGAATAGATTTCGATTGGATCAGAAATAAATGTCTCTGGAACATTCTACGTACAACGGATGGCAATAACATATTTTTTCCATTACGGTGCAATCCGACGAATCATTGGTACGTTGAGCATTTCGCGCGTCGTCGTTGACCCATATATAGAAAATGTTTGCAAAATCGATTTTAAGTTTAAAACGTAATCGATTTTACGCTTTGAATTTTTAATGATCATTATATTTTTTAAAATACTGTGTTGGAATTTTAT
This sequence comes from Heliconius burneyi, assembly GCA_018247715.1. NCBI lineage: Eukaryota > Metazoa > Arthropoda > Insecta > Lepidoptera > Nymphalidae > Heliconius > Heliconius burneyi. The sequence goes on from DWGR01005743.1 coordinate 8,680, forward strand.
TTGACAGTTTTTAGGAAATTTGGTTCCATGCGCGACTGTAAATTAACTTTGTTTTCCAATATACTGAGCAATTATACTTTTGTGTATAATGTTTTTTACTTCGGTAATTAATAAAAAGCGATCTTAAATTGCAATTGATATTCTTGTACAAGAATAGCACAAACTAATATAGATAAAATAAAAAAATATTGTAAGGAAAGTAATTGTTATAATGTCGCGCTATAAAATTATTTATTTTATAAACATATTTCCTTAGATTAAGCAATTAGCCTGCTCATAGTATTGCAGCTTAAATTAAAGTGTAATCACGGATAGCTTACACTTCCACATAAGATCGTTCAATTCATAAGATCTTGCGGATTTTAAAAGGTTTGATTAAACAAAAATTCTTAACACGTACAAGGAAATAAAGAAAATAAAAACAGCCTGTGGATATTTTCTAAGTCTGGCACTCAATAATCTTCTATACATATCAAACTAGTGGCCCGTCCGCGGCTTCGGACACCTCAATGATACGACTATTCACTTATTTAATATTATTTAATGGTATTTACGGAAAATTATTGGTAATTTCAAAATATTTATCCATATTATTTATGTTTTAGTATAGTGTAAATAACTATATGGACTTAAACACATAGTTATGCTAACGAAATTGAGTCCGTCATGGTGAAGTGGCACAGGTAGACTGTAACGCGACGGTTGAAGTTTCGATTCCTATGCTCGTGAATGAATGACTTAATATTTCATTTTCTTCATTCTGCTACCAAGCCAAAACATGAGATTGAGTTTCACTATTCAACACAAAATGTCTCGAAAAATCGACGGAAAACTGCGATTGAAGTGTCATAACAATCCCTCTGAGTACTATACTAGATACGGGATAAAGCGTGAACCTAGAAAACCATGTTATATAATAACAATTATGTTTATTACTCGTATTGAAATATTTTAATAAACAAGAGTTACGAGCTAGGGAAACAAAATTACTTAGTAATTGGTACCAAAAGAGCTGAAGAAGTCATAGGCAGCCACTTTGGGCGGCTCGAGTACGTCGGCACAACGTGAATACGCAAACCTAACGCGCTCGTTATTTTTAACAATACTATTATATACAAATATAATTACTTAACATATGGAAAAATTGTGGTACATTATATAAAGAATATCTCAACTACCTTAATTATATAACCTACCATCACACAAATTATTTTTTATCTAAAGCACACAGATACGGCGGAAAGTGGGTAGCGCAGTATCTTAACACTATACTAGCTACCCTGCTTACCCTGCACACACATATAATTATAATTTAATAATCAATAAATAAGTGATGTGTATTTAATATCGTTATTTAAAATAATTTTTAGAAGACTTTTCCGTTACTAATACAGCGACTAAAGAACGGTCACCCGAAACTATTACCTTAGAGTGTGTAATTCTATGTTTATTAATTTCTATGTTTTGTCATTTCATTTAACAGCTGGGC
>DWGR01005744.1:0-10168 GCA_018247715.1 Heliconius burneyi
TAGAACCTAGTCATAATATATAAATATTTGCAGAACAAATAATTTGCGTACGGATAACCACAAAATGTTGAAATCTCTATGTCATTAGGTACAATAACAGGATATAATATTATGTTATTAATAATGCCTTAATAGTTACTAGCGACCCGCTCGCGGCTTCACCCGCTAAATCTACTCAATTATTTATCTATTAATATAAATTGTTTTTGTGGTCTAATAACACAGTCATTGTAAAGAAATCAAAACTAAAATTCTAGTTATTTGATTAAAACAGTTATTGTATACCAATTTTCACCATCAAAATATGAACATATTTTTTTTATTTGTAAACATTTTTTATTAAACCAATTGTTAAAGGGCACCAAGTGCTCGTAGGTACTGACGAACAGACAAACGTAGATTTTTTTAAAAAATATATTTTGTTTTGGGTTCTAATACATTTATAAATGCTCTCCATAGGAGATTTCTCATTTCTTTCTATCTTATCTTCCATGTACAGATACCGATCAGTTATATTTATTTTATAATTGTGTACGTTTGAACGCTTGAATATATTGTTATATTATAGCAAAATTATACAAAATCTGAACTAAAATTGTACTCGATGTGTTATTTTGATGTATAAGCTGTACTGCCTGAGTTCTATCTAGCTCCGTTACCGAATTCTGGAAGCATTGCGTGTTGAAGAAGAACTCAACGCCGCACTTTACCTCGACACTAGAGCGAAGAAATGGAAATATAAACGTAAAGAAATATTTCACTTCCTCGAGTGGGGATCGAACCAACAACCGTCACGCCACGACGGCTCAGTTATATAATTATAATAATTTTATAGGCCACCACGCCGGGATATAGTGCATCTGATAGGGACTTTTTTTTTCATTTCTTTGTTCTAGTAACAAAGCACTGCTTTAAATTTAAAACCGATAATTGAGTTGATATTTAAAAAGGCATTAAGTCATAAATTAAGTTAAAATATATTTTTGAACAAAGAACCTCAAGAAAATAATAAATTCTATAAAAACAGAAATAATCAGTATTATCAAGTAGTTTAGAATAAATTTACTTCATAATTTGTGGTTTCTAATAGTCACATTAAATACTAATTAATAAAAGCGAATAATAAAAATATTATAACGCTAATTGAACTATAACTGCTAACCTAACTCTAACTAACTATCCACCCAACCCCTGTTCGCTCGACGGCCGCAAGTCGAGCCCCGCAGGGGGCGACCTTATAGTCGTCGAATTCCTCACAGGCAGCCACTTAGTGCTTGCATTTCTTCAGGGACTGAGAGAAGGTATCTTCCCTACCCAACCGGTGTCGCTGTAAAAGGGGCTAACATCATTAACCTCATGTTCGAGAAAAATTAAATCCATCCAATGGTCCACCATTCGATTTTCACATAGGAAAACGATTATATATAAGTTGTTTACATTTTACCACTCTGCTAACACAAAGTTCCTTGTAATATTGAAAGCCTGATGACAAAATTACACACGCAATAATATTTTTTTTGATATTTCCTATATCCTAATACAATTATAACCAACAGTATGGCGTTGAGCTCTACCATTTCATACAAAATTGTCTTGACATTTTTTTTTCTGTTTACCCTACCTTACGGAATAAAGAGCTTAATCGAATGAAATGGTAAATATTATAAAAACTGAATTAATATTAATTATCTATCATCCATTTCCCAAATCAAGGCCAGCCGTGTCACTGCAGTGACACAGGCGTGTGACTCTAACCATTGTAGCGCGAAAGGTTGTTGGTTCGATTCCTTAGTAAACTATTGAGCTTGGATAAAAGACAAGGTAAACTAGCGTACAAGTCACTTGACGGTAAGTCATCACCTCTGCTTACGACCCCATGTGATATAAGAGAAGTTACAGTAAGGTGGATGGATGCACGTTTTGTAGTTACCCATGTTGCGTAGACCTGGAAACACAGTTTACAGTTATGTTTCACGTGGAGTTTCTACAAATACGCGCAGTAGTAGAATGCCACGTATCCAGATTGTGGGGATGATATTTGAGTTTGTGAAGTACTGTACGGTTATACAATTCAGCGGTAGGATCAGGCTGTATAGTTTTCCGGGATACTCATTATGCATTATAGAAGGAAAATCTATATGCAAAGCCCAAGTGTCTACATCGATCTCTTATGATCTGAAGGGACTTCAGATCTTGATCTGAAGAAAGGAAACCAGGGCCCTATACGGGGTTTTTTTAGTCTTATTTTACAAAAAAGAATAAGCTTGTAATATGATAACCTATTCAATTATTTTTAATTTGTTATCATAAGCTATAATAAAACACAACACCAAGTTATATCAGTTTTTATCGTGGTCATATTAAAGGTTAAATAACACAGATAATAAATACAAATGTTATTTGATATCATTTCAACGTTTGATTTTAAATCTGTTTGTGTATACAATGTATACAATCTTTTTCTTTTACTTTATGCTGTATACCGCACAGCAGGGTAAGAAAATGCGGGACGCTAGTTAAAAGACCATTAAAAAACTTCCTTTTGCCACTGTCCGCCGAATTTTGGAGAGTGGATATCTCGAGTGGATATCGAACCCATAACCTGTCGCGTTTACAGTCTAAATCTGTAGTGCACATATAATATTTATTATATTACATAATGTACTTGTGACTGCAGCACAATGGTCAAACGAAATTAGTACGAGTTAGTGAATAGACAAGATAGCGCGAGGTTACTCTGATGACAGGTACTGTGGGTTAACCTGCACGTTTAGTCAGCTTGTGCCATACTCATCACTCAAACTCACCTTCATTCATATTGTGACATGCACGAAGTTGGATAAGGTAACTGCCCTTATGCATCTTTTCACTGCATTTACTCATTGACTCTTTATGGTTAAATTGCATTGGATTGGAAAATGATGAGATATCCCAATGTCTCGCTTTGTCTAACTACAGGTAGAACAGGGATATGACGAAATTATATTCACCCAATTAAAGACTGAACCTACAACCATCGCCATTGCAATCAGATAATACTTGCTGCTGGAGAATTTCACTAATTAGACTATAAGGTCAAATCGATTAAAAATATTGACTCTTTTTTATTGACTTTTTCGTTTTAGTCAAATAAAGTTATTCGAACTCAAACAGATTTAAACGTAATACAATTTAAGAGGTACAAAAAATGGACGATCAAGGTCGAATACCAGTTATATTTCTTTTGCCTATTCATTGTCTACATAGACATCTTATAGTTTATTCATATAAATTTGCACAAGATCGCTTTTTTAAGGTAGTAGATACAAATTTTATTATTTTACAGTGAACATTTTGAAATTTTTCTATATTATTAAGTAACCAGGCTTCAGCAGTCGATAATATTAAAATAAAAAAACAGTCATGTATGAGTTCGAATCGGGCACTTAGAGGGGTCCGTATCTTGTAATTGTAAGTCAATAGGAAGTACCTACTATTTTCGTTAAAAATGAACTAAAAGAGCAAAGAAATGGAAATATAAACGCAAATAAATATTTCACTTCCTCGAGTGGGGATCGAACCCACGAACGTCGCGTCACAGTCACACCCTTGTGACGCTGCGCCACGACGTAAAGAGTTTAAGCTTTAAACGTTTCCGTTAAATAACTAATAATTATATCTTTAATAAAGTTATTTATTTATTTCTTTATTTGTACACCACAAATGTACAAATAGGTGGTCTTATGGCTAAGTAGTCATCTCTTCCAGACAACCTTTAGGGCGAAAAAAAACCGTCATGATTTAAAGAAGGTGGGTGAAAGTTATTAAAATACTTATACTTATTTAGAAGAAATTAAAAAAGTAAGCAATATAATTTAATAGTAAAATTAAAAAAAAAATTAAAACATAGGAAAACGACTTGTTAAAAAATGTCAAAAAACTTTATAATATATATTTTTATGAAATTGTTCTTAGTAATAAAACAGAAATGTAAATTCTGACCTAATTTAAACCTGACCTAAAAGAATATATTATTTTAGTTCATACCCGGTACTGTCACTCTGAGTCCTTTTGGATAAATTGCCTCTAATTTAGCCGGTGGCACTTCATAGCACAGTGTACTAACACTTAAAAATCCAAGAATCGCAAAAATATATATTATTTTACACATTTTAATTTATTTACGTATGAAGCGTAAAAAATATATCATCATAATTTCCAGTCCGGTTCTCACTATTAAGACGTGAAGACTAACCGCTTTGATCGATACCGGATCTTAAATAAGTTTTGCAAAAGGCCATAGTGGATTGGTTACTACGTGTCTAGCTTATGATAGTTATGTGTTCAAATTCTTTTTTTTTTAGCTTTACACTGTATGTGTCGGGTACCGAGTGTTGAGACACTCCTTTCTCGTTAAGACGTTTCAAGGTTATCGTGGGCCGGTGGCATAAGGTGTGACTGTAAATACGATGGTTGTGGGTTGCATACACTGATAACGAGGCAAAGCCCGGCGTTGAGTTTCGCCACTCACCAGTGGCTCCGGAATTCGACAGAAAAGTGGGGAACGGAAGTGTCTAAATGAGAGTGTCTCAACACTTGGTTAACAGATTCCCTCTACCTGCTACGTGCTGTATACAGCGTACAGTAAAAAAATGCGACTTAAAATCTAATAATTTTCTGAATATTCTACTTCTTTTTTTATGGGAAAAGGACAAGGCAAACGAGCGTTCGGGTCACCTGAAGGTGAGTGATCACCGCCGCACACGACCCCGTGAAACACCAGAGGAGCTACAGGTGCATTATCGGTCTTTAAGGTGGAGATAGACGCGCTTTTTGAAGGTACCCATATCATATCGACCTGGAAACACTGCCGCGGCTAGGCCATTCCACAGTTCCGTGGCGCGTGGAAGAAAATTCCTACGAAACAGCACAGCAGCGCAGTAGTAGAGTGCCCCGTATCCAGGTGGTGTGGATGATATAATATGATGATGATATACTTCACTTTAGATAAGCCAGTTTGATCATATATAATATTTTCTGTGAGAAACTTTTTTTTGTACAATTATTTCTTCAATATTCCATAGTGTTTTAAAACATCGATCAATACCTATGTCTATAAATTTGGATTTTAATATTGAAGAAATATATTTTTTCGTATCACCACAAAAATCAAACGTTACAGTCAGTTTATATTTTGTTTGTATTTTCATTGATCTTTATATGACTGTATTTTCATATGAATGTATTAATACATAAAACGCATTTAAAAAATTCAGCCTTAAAATAGTTTTCTTATAGGTCCTTTTTGCATTTTTTTCTAATAATTTAAGTATATATGCCACTAAAATAATGACATCAATATCAATAGGCAGTTATCAAAAAAGAATAAAAAATAAGAATACAGTGTAGAAAAGATTAGTTAGAGTAAGTTAAATTGAATATTTTCTATTATAGAATTATAAGCATAATCTCACGTCATGTTCTATATTTGTCACGCTTTAATATGAAATATTAGAATGAAAATGTTACAATAAAGTGTAGAGATAAGCTGGTCTATATTATTTATACTATTCTCTATATAGCTGTTTTCAATAGAGGAGTTTAAAAAAATTGATTTCGAGTTTTAGCAGGTAAAATAGGTAATAATAACTATTACGCAGCGTTGAGTTTAAGTTATTCATATACGTAAAAGTGACTGAGCACTGTGACTGACAAAACGCACTCGTTTTGCCAGTCATGACCAATGGTGCCGAACGACCAACGTGGCCACACAGTCGGTCCAGTCCACAAGTTAGTTAGTTGCTATGAGGCGGGCTATACTCAGAGTATTTTTGAAGATAAAATTAGAAATGAACTGAAGATACCGACATTGCTCGGAGAATTAGCACGTTGAAAAGGCATTGGCTGAACACGTCTGTTGAAGGATCGATGGCTAGCGCCCTTTCGCTCTCTGGTCGCACGACCTGAAGAACGGCTGCAACTCGTTGCCAGAGGCGGAGGATCAGAAGCTCTGGCGCACCTTGGAGGAGGCCTGTGTCCAGCAGTGGACCCGACTAGGCTGATTTGATTTTATTGATGCTTCCTAATTTAAGGTCTATCCTGCACCGCATTAACGACCTTTTTTGTGTATTAATTTCTTATTTCTTAATTATATACTAATCTATTAGCATTTCGTAATAAAATAATTAATTAGTTACTTTGAATTTAGTTTAATTGTATTTAATTATCGGTACGATGTAAAAAGATAATTCTATGCACAATTTATAGATTTTTTTATTTTTTTTTATGGTAAAAGCATGGCAAACGAGCGTACGGGTCACCTGATAGTAAGTGATCACCGCCGCCCACGACACCGCGTAACACCAGAGGAGCTACTGGTGCGTTGCCAGCTATTGAGGTGGTTGGGCGCCGGAGCCCGGCATTACCTAAACCGGAAACGCAGTGGCATAAAGCCGCTACTTCACGCCGGTTTTTTAGTTTTTTCGATAAAATTAATTATATTATAAGACTAATGAAATAATTGATATTTTACAGATTGCTGCCGTCATGGTTCAAAACATGGTTGTTACGTACTACGTAAAAATCCCGCTTAGCTTGTCTTACTTTTGATTTTTGTAAATTGTATTCAATATCCGCCTATTAAATTATTTCGATACAGATTAACTGACAGACAACGCACAATGAAATTGGGCTTAAAACTTGCCACGACAATTTAAACAGCTTAGGGGGACACTAAGCGAGGATTTCTCACAATTTCCAACGGTACAAGGGGAAAACTGGATTTTCCTTTACGTCACAATGTTCAAACAAAGATGCGAATAACGAGTCTGTTTATATAAAATTTAAATATTGTGCATAAACATCGAGGCACAATATGGACGTTGCTTAGTGTTGAGAGTTCTGCTACTCAACGCAATGCCTCCAGAATTCAGTCAAATCAGTCCAGAAAGTGGTGAACGAAGCGTCTTAACACTAGTTTCTCTTTGCCTACCCTGCTGTGCGGAATACAGCGTGAAGCTGATTGAATTTTTCAATTTAATTTATTTTTTCTTTGAGTTCCTCTCTCCAGCCTGTTTACAATGAGCGACGTTTCTAAAATTACTAGTGGTGATTATCATTCACATTAGAAACACATTTATATGATATATATTTTTATTTTTCAGAGGCCGTCGTGGCGCAGCGGCACAAAGCGGTGTGACTGTAAAGCTGACTGTAACGCGACGGTTGTGGGTTCCATTCCCACTCGAGGAAGTAAAATATTTACTAACGTTTATGTTTCTAGTTATTCGCTCTGGTGTCGAGGCAAAGCGCAGCGTTGAGTTCTTCCACTCAACACGCAATGCCTCCAGAGTTGCGCAAAAAGTGGGAAACGGATTGTCTTAACAGTATGTTCCCTCTGCCTACCCTGCCGTGTGTGGGATAAAGCGTGAAGCTGATTTTTTAATTTTTTATCTGTAACTGGATGAACTAACTAATAACATGGCATATGGTTATCAAATTTATACTTCTTAAATCGATCCTACTGTCTCTTTAATTTTTATTTATATGTAAATGTATAAGTAATTCTAATTTTAATTTATACTTGACTTGTAGTTATTTATGGCTATTATATACAAAGACTATTGTAGGTTAACCACGAGTACTTAGCTAACTGAAAATAAATTTCCTTACAGTCATTTTCGTCTAGATATTTCTTATTAATGGCAAAGTAGCCAGAACAGAATATAGTGTTAAATGCTTTGGTCAAGCAAAGATTTATGACTGTTATAGCAAAGTGCAACAATTGACAAATTGTGACATCAGTTGCTTGCCAACTAAAGTATATATATATATATAAACAATATAGACAAATGTTATAAATTAAAATTACAAAGCGTAAACTTTAACATAATCTACAATTAATTCCGGTGTAAGCCAGGAAGAATACCAAATATTCTTATGTTTTGCGAATTCATACATGGCCTTAGGACTCTTGTTTTTCCAAGGCTTATCATCACTGTCAGGAAAGTCGTGAATACCGCCAACACGTACACCAAGTGAGATGTAGAACTGGACAAAGAGAAACAACTTACAGAAAGCTGTAATGTGTCCAAATATATATTATCAATTGTTTTCTTTTAATAATTACCATTTTATCGAAGGGTGCCAAGTAAGTACCTAGCTTCCATGCATCTTGTTGCATTCTAATATGAGGCTCGAGTGGCCTCAAATTATAAGGATACGATAAGAGTGAATCAAAAATGCCATATCTTTCCCCATCAACAAACATTTCAATACTTTCTAAAAATAAACATCAGTTTAACGGATAGGTATAGATTTTTTATTTCAAATTCGGTTTTTTTTATATGAAAATCACTATTTGACACTTAAAATCCATTTTTTTTACAAAACTTTTTTTACAAACTTCATATATATGTAAAAGAATGAATTTAAAGTGTAAAATAGTAGATTTAGTGCGTAAAAAAATGATTTTTGGAGTTAAAAACTTATATACTAAGACTATACCAACGGTCCTCAGGTAAAGTATAGAAAGTGAAAAATTGTAAGTTTTCCAATAATTATGTAATTGTCCTTGTTAGCAGTTTAAAACAGCAATAAAAGTATTGCTGTTTTAGATTACTAACAAGGGTAGTTTTAGACTACATAAAATATTTTGAAATGCTGAACAAAAAGTTAAAATTACACTTCTTAATAAGCAGTTTAAAAGAGCGATGAAACATTTACGATTACTAACTCAAAGAATGTTCGTAATTAATTGTCTATGTCATTTTAGTTGTTCGTTATTTATGTATACTGTAATGCGACGGTTGTGGGTTCGATCCCCACTCGAGGAAGTGAAATATTTATTTACGTTTATATTTCCATTTCTTCGCTCTGCTGTCGGCATTAAGCCACTCAACACAATGCCTCCAGAATTCAGCAGAAAATGAAGAACGGAGTGTCTTAACACTAGGTTCCCTCTGCCTAACCCGCTGTGTGCGAGATACAGCGTGAAACTGATTTGTTTTTGATTTTAAAATTTGATATATGCATAAATATATTTTTTAATATAAGAAAATTTTAACAAAGTAATAATACTAATAAAAATTTTAAAATTAATATACCTGGTTTCCATATTACAGAATAAATATGAAAATCATTACTCCAAGAATTATCGCCTGTCGAATTCATAAGGAACCTCGACCTTTGTGGTTCCTTGTCGTATACAACTGGCCCCCCGTATAAGTCATACGATTCTTCTCGGTTCCCTTTCGAGAAGGCGATTCGTATTATGCCAGATCCATGATGCAATTTTCCATATTCGTGGTAACGGGGCTCCAAATTGATTTCTAAGATATGATAACAAATATAATTTAGCTTCGAATTGCACTTGATAGTGAAAATATTTTCTCATTTCCGGTCCGGGTAGGCCAAAGCACCTTCAGGGTTCAAACCTCAATACTTCTCAAATAACTATGACTATCTTAAGGAGATACTGTATAAACCTAGAAATAAATCGCAACTTTAGAATTATAGTGATCTAATTTAAAAAAAACCATGATTTTGAGAAAGAAAGAAATAATATAGACAAATAAATCAACAAATCATTTAAAAAACATTTACCCAATCATTATATCTAAAATGATTTTGAAAGCCTAATTTTTGTACAAAAACGTAATTGTACAAATTTGATGTTTTTAAATAGGTCACTTGAATTCTAAGGGTGCGATATATATCTAATAATATTAGTCTAATTCGAGGTAATGCCTAAAGAAATGCTTAGGATGACAAAAGCTACAGACCATAAGTTTGTAGTGTCTGAAGGAATAAACAATAAAAAAAACTATGACTGCATTTACATATAGACGTTGTCACATTTTGTTTTTCGAACATGAGATTTATGCTGTTAGCCTTATTGCCTTTAACAGCGATACCGATTGGGTAGGGAAGAGGGTACTCTGTCCCTGATGAAATACAAGCACTAAGTGGCTGCCTGTGAGGAAGTCGAAAACTGTAAGGGCGCCCCCTGTGGGACTCAAACTTAGGCTTGCGGCCATCGAGCGGACTAGGCATTACGTTGGTATATACATATATGTATATTAATTTAAAAAGTAAATTATTCACCTGGAATTAGCCAATTACCCCAAGGTAGTTTTGCTCTTATTTCAATTTTGCCATATTTAAAATTAAAGGAATTGCGTGTTGTTAG
>DWGR01005745.1:0-10168 GCA_018247715.1 Heliconius burneyi
AAATATGACGAGTATTAGGCTTGCAATTATGATTCATCATCGAAGCTGTCAGGTAAATAGCACGTAACCTTTTCGAACCATCTGCTGATCTTACATCAAAGGAGTTCGTGTCAAATATTGAAGCTACTTTCAAAATAGTTTCCTCATCAAACGACAGTCCAAGTACTTGAGTAACAAAAGTAACAAGATTGGTCTTTAGTACTTGATATAAAGGTGTGTTTACTCTGTCTTTTAAATGTGACTCTAAGCTCATTATATTTTCGTATGCCTTAGGATTACTTGTTTTCATCAACAATACTCTCAACGGGGCGATAACGCAATATGCTGCCTCTACTTTACCTGGGTGTTCATATTTTATGTCGCATTTGTAATTCCGTTTCGTCATTATCTTGCATTCATCCTTATGTACTTCAGCCTTTTCACAATCAGCACCACACATAGGCCAATGACATGATCTACACTTGTAGAAATCCACTTTGTCGTCTTTTTGTACTGGCTCAAGTTTCTTGCTACATGATAAGCAATTTGCAGGACTGGAGATTCTTGGACCACTGACAGCTGGATTTTCTTTTAAGATCACCTCCCCTTGTTGAATGTCTCTGGTTGCTACCATATGTCGTCCAAGAGATTCTGTATAGTGAATTTTGTAAGCGCAACATTTTAATTTGTGCCCTTCTTTCCATCCCTGTTTTTGATGAGCTTTAGAGCAGTAATATACAAGCTTACACCCTCCACATGTTTGGTTGGCTGGCTGCTGGCAGACATCACACATCGGTATTTCGCGCCTATCCATTGTTTTATTGTATCAAGTCAAATAGAAAGATTTTAGGGCGAGCGCGCGCGCATCTTGTCTCGTTCCTAACACAATACTCGTTAAATATAGATACGAATAATTATCACAGCTGACTAAAAACTTGTCCACGTGCCAACAAAGTGAAGTATTGCAAAACTACTGTTCCTTGATAAGAACAATTGTTTTCTAGACGACGCATACCTTTCATCTTCTGATGAACCATTCCTTTTGATTTATTTGTTTTATTATTAAAAATGTACATGTAGTTTCGACTAACTATATAAAGGGATACAACCCAAATACTGCGTATGTGAATATAATACCTATTATAATAAATTATAAAATCACACATGTTAATCAATATTTATAATTTTTTAAATGATTTTGTTGCATTGTTAAAAAATAATGTACTAAATGTAAAATTTTTATTATTTTATATTTTTAGAGATATATTTTTTTTCTTTAGAAATATTTTACTTAATAAATTTCATAAACACTTTATTGAACAAAATTTCTTTTCACGTAGCGAATGAGAGAGTCTAAAGAAAGTCTATTTTCATAAAAAAAAAACATTATATCTTAATTACGCAACCTGCCCAGTTCGCCCGCCCACTAGTTGTCAGCTCTCCTGCGCGCGCGCAGTGCGTGTTTATAAAAGTGTACTTTATTGAAGAACTCAGTTTTGAATTTGGAATAAATATTTTTAAAAAAGGTTAGTAAATTATCTTTTACTGTAATATCTCAATTCAAGTATTTCTAAATGATATAATTAACTACGAACGTCAAATATTTGAAGCGAGTATTGTTCTTTTAAAAAAAATTTTTTTCTCAATTATAAAAAATTGAGAAACTGTAAAGCAATTTAAAATCATATTACGGTAAACGGTTATGATTTTAATCATATCAGTTTTCAAGTATGCCAGAGTTGATCTAACAATGTTATAACACTCCATTCTGAAGTGGCAGAACAGGAAAATGTGAAGAAATGAAGTCCTCGATAATTGAAATATAATATATAGAACAAGTTGATTAAAATACTAAAATATATTTAAAATAAAACTTTGTAATCGACTTTAAAACTTTGAAACTTTTAAATATTAAATAGATATTAATAAATTCTTTTATTGTTTTTAATTTACTTCATTATTCTTCCTATTCATTTCCCGTCTCTGGTAACTTGACAGAGCGCTTCGTTGAGTTCCGCCACTCAACTGTATGTCAATATTTAGAAAATTAGACCGAGTGTCTTAACATTAGGTTCCCTCTATTCACCCTAATGCATCCGGGATAAATCAAGAATATTAATTAAAATCAAATAATTATAATTATGTAGATACATTGTTTACCAATTATTTAAATTTTCATTGGTACTCGTATGTTATTCATTAGACAGCTTGTTGCCTAATTAGTATTAACAGATAATTATTAGATATTAACTACAATCAAATTTCAATTATTAGAATAACATTTTCGTTCACCACACAACATTCAATTGAAATTAAATAACAGTGGAAATTTAAAATAATAATTATTCTCAATTTGATGATACATTTGTAATATGTATGAATCATCTATATAAATAAAACATGCAGAAATGGTCCGGATAACGCCTGATTGTAAGTGCGATGGGTTCGATTCCCACTGAGGTGATAGAAAATTCTCCGCTCTGGTGGACACCATAAAATGGCATGATCTGACTATATTCTTTATGTAGATTACGTTACAGCTGAAAAAGTAATATAATAATAGAATTGCGTAGGCTTTATTTATCAAAAGTAGCACTTCTTTTTGTCCACTTTTAAAGATGAGGCCTGTCGTGGCACAGGGTCAGAATGTGTAACTGTAAAACCCACTGGTGGTGGGTTCGATCCCCACTCGAGGAGGTGAAATATTTATTTAAATCTATATTTCCATTTCTTCGCTCTGGTGTCGAGGCAAAACACGGCGTTGAGTTCTGCCACTGAAGACGCAATGCCGCCAGAATTCGGGAGAAAATGGGGAACGAAGTGTCTTAACATTAGGTTCCCTTTGCCAACCCTGGTGTTACGGGATACAACGTGAAGCTGATTTTGATTTTTAAAGATATTGTGCATCTAGTAGAGTTTAACTACGCCGAGTTCGAGGTGATTCGTTGCTAAAATGAAACGACATTAGAGCGACAATTATATACATTAAATATATAAATATTTGTTATATATTTGTTTTCCAGATAATGAGTAAAAATAATGGTGATCGCGATGCTTATGAGGTAATTGAAATATTTTTTACTGACATCTCTTATTAGCTCCTTAAGTTTTTATGAGACGAGTTGGTTCTTGGTTTGAGCTGCTTTTTACAAGATGCGATTAAATTAAACTAGATGTCGCTATTGCACATGTTATATGAGAATTTAAAATTTAACCCCTTTTTATTAAGAAAATTGTGCCAAAGGAGGAGTATTAAGTTTGGCACAGTTGCAATGCATAAAAGATACATTAAGCTAATAAAATAAGTATAACACAAACACACACACATTTACCCACAATCGTCGCGCTTACTATCAGACGCTTTGCCGTTGCTTCACGGTGGTCGAGGGTTACTTTTTGGATGGAAATTAAATTCTGCTAAGAATTTATAACTAAGCCTAATATCTCATATGTTAAAAACATAATATTGATAAATTAGTATTTATAATACCATGAATTACTCAGTATACACTGAAAATCCACTCTTTCCGTCAACAGGTCTGTCAATCTGAGGAGTTAGGCAGGTACCTGGTAGCTGCACGTGACTTGTCACCTGGAGATGTTATCTTGACAGAACTGCCTCTGGTCTATGGACCGAAAGCAATGCCTGATCCGTTAATGCCATGTGTTGGTTGCTATAAGCCGGTGTTTACTGATGTAGGAGAAAGGTGTTCAAAGTTGGTATATCGGATCAATATCCATGATTGTTTATTGTACAAATACAACCCGTACAAATACGGGTTTGAATTCTGCCAATTCCTCGCAATGCTTCGAATTCGGAAAGCGGAGTGACTCGACACTAGGTTCACTCTACTTATTCTGATTTAGTATGCATTAAGCTACATAAATATATAATATAATTTAAGAAGTAAAAAATATAAAAATGTTAAAGAACTGTATAAATTATACATAATTTTATTTGTTCTATTTCTTACAATTTCGCTTTTTGCAAGGAGTCTATTTAATACCCGGCCTATGACGGTAACTTTATTAAAATTACAAATATATAATTTAAAACCATACAAGAGTTCCCTCTCCCTTTTTTGAGGTACGGAATCCTAAAAATAGTATTTTTAGAGTTCGGTACCTCTAAAAAGGAACCCTTGTAGGATCAGATAACATTTAAATAAGTAAACGACCTACAATCGATTCGAATGAAATTGGTAGTCGACTCCACTAACACTTGAATGGATTTTTTAATTTTAAATTTTAACGTGCTGTATAACATAACGTGCTTCTATAACAAACAAACAGTTTTGATGTATCTTTTATAGATGTGGCTGGCCTGTGTGTTCAGGCAATTGTCCGGGACTAAAGGATCCAAGGCATCACGCACTGGAGTGTGAAATTTTAAGAGTCCGTCCAGAATGTGTGCTTGATAATATGGCTGAATATTACAGGTAATTAAAATAAATCAGCTTCACGCTGTATCCCGCACATAGCAGGGTAGGCAGAGGAAATCTATTGTTAAGACACTCCGTTCCCCACTTTCCGCCGAGTTTTGGAGGCATTGCGTGTTGGGTGGCGGAACTCAACGCCGCGCTTATGTCGAAACCAGAGCGAAGACATGGAAATATAAATTTAGATAAATATTTCATTTCCTCGATTGGGGATAGAACCCACAACCGTCGCGTTACAGTCACACCCTTGTGCGGCTGCGCCACAACGGCCTATATAGATACTGGTGGTGTCGTAAGAGGCGACTAAAGTACGAGTGGGAGAGTCACGTTGCCAGCAATGGCGACACGCATGGGCAGACTCGACCGGATAATTACCACCCCCGGCATTTAAAACCGGCGTGAAGTAGTGGCTTTATGCCACTGCGTTTCGCATTAGGTAATGCCGGGCTCCGGGACCCAGCCACCCCAAAAGCTGGCAACGCACCAGTAGCTCCTTTGGTGTTACGTGGTGTCGTGGGCGGCGGTGATCACTTACTATCAGGTGACCCGTACGCTCGTTTGCCATGCTTTTACCATAAAAAAAAAGATGTACAACTGATTGGTCACAGAAGTGGTGGGTTTGAATCCCATTTAGGTATGAGGGAGAACTCAAAAAAAAAACTGTTATTATTAAAGGTGAAGGACTAATCTTATATAACTCTATCTCGCTAAAAACGATATGTGAAAAAAGATAATTATAATGCGTTTACTTGTGTAATTTTAAACCCATAAAAAGAAAGTCGGTATACATTATTTTCATGCTTAAACTAAGAATTTCTTACAGAAGTCTTAAATTTTTGTATACAAAACATAATTATGTTTAATTTATTCATAATTTCATGCTAAATAGCTCTTTTACTTGTTTTTTTTAAAGACCTTGAGTGTAACAACCGTTACCAACCTCTGCAGCCTTGCTAGTTTTAGTTACATTAGACTTTAGTTTAGAAATTGTCAAATGATTTATGCCCACTAAAATTACATAGCTGTCGGATAACATATATAAAATGTAATTTAACTATTATAATAACATAGCCAATAGTTTCATTAGCTATAACTAATGAGTAAAGGACAAGACCGGGCGTTAGATAAGCCTCTCACCATCAACCAAATATCTTAATACTAAGCTGCTTCAATCTACCCCTGACATGCGGAAACAAGTATGACAATTTAAAGATATTTTCTAATCAGGGAAACCTCGTGTTAAGAAGTGTCTTATGTTAGTGTCTTAACATAGTGATGATCCCCACTTTCCGCCGCGCTTTGCCTCGACACCAGAGCGGAGTAATGATAATATAAATTCAAATAAATATTTCATTTCCTCGAAAAGGGACCGAATCCACAACCAGTCGATTTTGCAGCATACTTTGTGCCACTGCGCCACGACTGACCTCAAGAATAATTTTATTAAAAACAAAATATAAACAATAGGAGTTTCTGCATTGAGGTTGCTTACAAAAATCTAAATAACAACCAAAATGAACAGCTCAACTTTGAATGCATTTTTTACATTAAATCTTTATTTATACAAAAAATAAAAGCAATTTACAACATATATTACGTAGAAATTGATGTAATATTTCAGGCATGACGCGTTGTTACCCCTACGGTGTTTGCTGCTACAAAATATTGAAGTGGAAAAATGGCGAAAATTGACAGAAATGCAGTCACACATGGAATGTCGCGGTCCAGGGACTGAAGCATACGAGTATGTATCTTTATTTAGCTCTAGGATGAATTCAGCATATAAGACTTTTAAGGACATAGTATTTTGACGGGCAGAACTCTTGTTTTGAAATTTTTACAAAATTTAGAGTGTTTGACGAGACAAATTGCTGTTTATTTTAGGATTTCTTTGATTATATGTTATTGTTATACTTACACGTATGTTAAATTCTTTAAATTTTAGATTCTCTTTTTTAACTTACAGCGAGGCCAACGAATTCATCGTCGAATACCTTATGGACAGTTTCATCAATAATCTAGAAAGTGATATTAGAAATAAATATTTTAAAAATGCATCTCCAGAGCTATTACATACGATATGTGGTATAATTGACACGAATGCTTTAGAAATAAGGTTACCAGAAGGCTCCGAACTAAATGCTTTATACGCTAAAACCTGCTTAATGGAACACAGTTGCATACCAAACACTAAACATATATTCAATTTGTCTTCAAAAGATGTAAAAGATCTCTATAAAATCAAAATTAAAATAGTAGTTCCAGTAGCAAAAGGAAATCATTTGGCTACCATGTACAGCCATGCGCTGTGGGGAACACAAGCTAGAAGGCAACATTTAAAAGACACTAAATATTTCTCCTGTATATGTCCTAGATGTAGGGATCCAACTGAATTAGGAACTTATTTAAGTGCTATGAAATGCTTTGGTGATGAAAAAGGTCCCTGTGATGGCGTTCATTTGCCAGAAGATCCTTTAGATGATGAAACTGATTGGACATGCAGCAAATGTCCAATAAAAGTAAATAACTCGCAAATTAATATGCTCATATCACAAATGGGTGAAGAAGTGGAAAACGTACAAATGATGGGTGGATCGGTTAATATGTTAGAAAATGTTTTAACTCGGCTATCGACTTTCTTACACCCAAATCACTACCATCTATATTCTATAAAGCATTCTCTCATACAATTATATGGAAGACACCCCAGCTATACTTCTGAAGAAATATTAGATAAGAAAATTAATATGTGCAAAGATTTAACAAATATTACTAAGACTTTAGATCCAGGTAATGCTAGACTTAGTTTGTATAGTGCTGTACTACATCACGAGCTTCATTCAGCTTTAGTTCTAAAATCTAAAAAGGCTAAAAGCGATGGTTCTATAAGAACCATTGATGAAATAAAACCTTTATTGGAAGAAGCCAATGTTTGTTTGCAAGCAGCACTATTATCATTAAAAGATGATATAGAAGAAACTGCTGGGAAAAGATTGTTACAAGTAATAGAAGAGAGTAAAAGGGATTTTGAGAATTATTGTAAAGAAAAGAATATTTGTGTTTAAATAATTTTATTAATATAATAAATTAAATATTTATACTATTATCACAGTTATTAAATAATTTGGTAACTTCAGCTTACATGACTAAATACTATTATTAATAAATAATGACATAATCATGTTATAAGTAAAAATATGAGAATAAACTTAGTACATATCACATATTACAGAAATATTTGGCCTACGATCATGAATTAGAATATAGAGTTACATTTTTATCCATATGTTTATTAATCGCTTATATGGGAATTGAACCCATAACTGTAACGCCGAGAGGTATTTTTTTCTAGACAAGGGTATGTATAAAATAATAATAACAAAACAATGACGGATACAATATAACAATTTAAATATAAGACAACAACTACTTCTAAAAATGAATAAATTTTGTTATTTAAATCATATAAATATACTAGTCTTTATTTAATAACAAGTTGAAACATTTATTAAAACATAGAACAGGCTTTGATTCTAAGGTGTATAAAAAAATAACAATAAAAAGTTTGTTATTTAAAATTTTTAATTTAAATAGAAAATTAATAAAATAAGCAAATTACACTGTTTTAATTATGAAAAAAATATAATAGAATGTATTTAAAACAATGTAATTTTGTACTTGTATAGGTTATGGGTTTGATTTCCATTGGAAAAAAATAAATATTCTTATTTCCTTCCTCTGTAAACGAGTAAAGCGTGACATTGAGTTTCACAACTCAACACGCAATATCTCTAGAATTTGGTGAAAAGTGTTAAAATATCTATAATGACATCGACTAATGTATTACTCCACAAAAGGAAAACTTTGAATCCCTTTTAACAAATATTATATAAACAAAGTAGCAAAAAATTGTATATCAACAAACACGTTGCTATGGCAACACGTATTTTATACATCAAGCTCTTCACCCACTTCTAAAGTACCAACTCAACCCTGACCTTGTGTTACCATTATTAACGCTATCCGAGATCCATTCAGTGTATTTAGATACTCTAGTGTATATGCCTGGCATCTTAGCTCTAGCGCAGCCGCTGCCGGTTGATACCACTCCTACCACCATTGCGTGGCCCTTGTCGCCGTTTATCATTAGAGGACCGCCGCTGTCGGCCTGAAATGGATGAAGTGCTTAAAAGTGTGTGGAATTAAAAAAAATATATTTGTACCAGTCAATTTCTTTTGCACCTTTTAATATTTCATATTTATCATAAATTTTCAATTTAATCTTCAATTTCAAATATAAATAAAAACAAAAACAGGCTTATTTATTATGTTTTTGTTAATCAACATCAATTGTTAAAAATCTAATGTAGTAAATGACTACAGAATATAGTGAAAATTTTCTTCTTCAATTTAGAAATTAAGAGATGAGATCAGAACAGCTTCGCGCTGTATCCCGCACACAGCAGGGTAGGCAGAGGTAACCTAGTGTTAAGGCACTCCGTTCCCCACTTTCTGCCGAATTCCGGAGGCATTGTGTGTTGACTGGCAGAACTCAATGCCGTACTTTGCCTCGACACCAGAGCGAAGAAATGGAAATATAAACGTAAAAATATATTTCACTCTCTCGAGTGGGTAATTAAGAAATTATATTAAACTAAATTTAATTTATATTTATTTAAGATTGTCTTGAAAATTATATTAAGTTTTATATGGTATCTATACTGTTATTGATATTTTTAATACAAAAGGGACCATTTTGAGTGATCGAATAATATTTTTTTCACGTCGTATTAACCTGGTGACATGACATCCTTATATTCCGTCCAATTAACGAAACATTGAGTGTTGAGCGGCAGAACTCATCACCACGCTTCGTCGAGCGAGAATATGAAAATCATTTATTTCGAATTGAAAAATGATTTAATTTAATCCATGATTAAAATGACCTCAAATTAATAGAGCTCGCTTAACGGAATCATCATCTTCATCATCATCATCTCCATATAAATAATTGGAAATAATTAGATAAGTAATGTCTTATTTTGCTCCAAATCTTATATTGTCATTTATCTATTTGTTATCTAGTGTTAATCTTTGTTTGGTTATATTATGTCAATAAATATAAATCTTTAAAAATATTTCTGTTTAATTTTACAATTCTCTACCAAAGCGTGTGCGGCATGGTTAGGGGAAGTTTAGTGTTAAGGCACTCTGTTTTATTCAATAGGCTCATTTTTAGAAGTAAGTATAAGACGAACACTGCGCTTTATTTTTTGAGAGAAATTAATTTTAATGTAATGATTGCTTTATATTTAAGGGATAATACAGACTTAAGAATAGTAACTCTTTGATAATTTGGTAAGATAAAAAAATTGTTGAGGCAGTTGTGGCGCAGTGGAATAATATTTTACTGTAAATAAATCGTTTGTGGGTTTGATACCAAATTGGATCATTCAATTATTTTTCTATTTTTATTGCGAATAAGTGCACCATTGAGCTCCGCCACGCAGTGACTCAACACTTTCTAAGATAAGTGGCGCGTGGGTAACTGCATGACTTAATACTAGGTTCCCTCTATCTACCCTCCTGTAAAAGACATACAGCGGGCCCCTCTCAAAATAAGAAAACGAACTTACCCAACAAGAGTCCCGGCCTCCCTGTTCGTGTCCGGCGCACATTTGAGTCGCTATAATCCTCACCTTGCTGCCTTTCGATTCGTACCAACTGTTACATTCACCATTCTCTACTAC
>DWGR01005746.1:0-10167 GCA_018247715.1 Heliconius burneyi
TAATAGGGTAAACTGAAGGGAACCTAGTATTAGGATTTCGTTCCCCAATATCGTCCAATTTTCGACTAATTGCATTTCGTATGGTGAAATTCTACGCTAGTTATAACTTCTTCCCCGACTGGGAATCGAATTCCCGAACCATCGCGTTTAGAATCAGACGTTTTGTCTGACTGTCCGATAATAGACTTTAGCCTTTATTATTATTATATAAATGATAAATAAAATAATTATTATATAAATAATAAGCCTTTACAAAGTATTTGAATTTTAATGCTAAAAGTTCAATATTAAACCTAGTATTTGGCTTTATATAAGCAATCTGTATCGATTTTTATCGATAGAAACACAAGAAAAAATAAAAATGCAATTTTAAAAATGTATTTTTTACCAAAGAAGATACTGTTTTTTTCACTAATATGTTACTGCCTAATAATTTTTTTATATCATACGTATTAATTACCACATATATTTCTCATTGAAAAAAGTTGATATCTCGTTATTAATTAATATTGTCACACAGCTTCAGAAGTCAAACAGATTCAGGCTGTATCCCGCATTTAGCAGGGTAGGCAGAAGGAACTTAGTGTTAAGACACTCTGTTCCTTAGTTTCCGCCAAATGTTGGAAACATTGCGTGTTGGGTGGTGGAATTCAATGCTGTGTTTTGCTTTGATACCACAGCGAAGAAATTAAAGTATTCATAAACGTGAGAATAAAGAAGAACGTGTTTAACTGGTTTGGCACGTGGAACGAATGAATGATGAGAGAATGCCAAAACAGATTTATGATGGAAAAGTGAGCGGTAAGAGAGGTAGAGGTTGACCTTCAAAAACCTAGTAGCAAAGATACTCGAGCAAGGTGAAGTAAAAAGCATGAGGACCCACATGGAGGAGCAAGTATGAAGATGTTGATTACAGTGGACGAGGCGAAAGAGGTAAGTAGAGACCGTAGCGCTTGGCACTCCGTTTTCTTTGAGTACCCTATAGGGAAACAGCCTGAAGCTAGTTTAGTTTAGTTTTTAATAATTCATTTCCCCGAAATTAACACACAACTTCCTCATTTACAGTCACATGTTTGTGCCACTGCACCACGACGGCGTCTATTATTTAATAATTTAATCGAACTTTAATTAATTTAATTACACCCTGTCCCCACTCACTCCCCCATCAAGCTCGGCGTTGAGTTCCGCCATATAATACGTAACGTCTTGAATTCGTTTAGAACCACTGCCACTATACTCTTTCTGCCTATCCTGTTATGCGGGATAAAGCGTGAAGTTGTAAAACAAGAGCAATTGATCACTATGTCATCTCTGCCTGTCATACAAAATTCATTGTAATATGAGCATGACTAATTAAATTTAATCAGAAATATCTTTCGTATTCATTATCCTTAATATTTAAGCTATTAACTAAAATAATTTAGAAAACAAAAAATAATATCGATTAAAAAAAAGTCCCGCAGATTGAACGGTTTAAAGGAATCCCCGTATCTCGTAAACTAACCCCGAGTATAACCGGAGATGACCTTACTATTACCAAATTATTATGTAGTCAAAATAAGCAAGAGAAACCAAAGTTAATTTTATTTTCATAGCAATAACGTTCAAATTTATATTATCAAGTTTTCTAAATAAGCAAGTAAATTTGGCAACTTTAGTAACAGACTATATAAAGTAGTATAACTGAACGAATATCATAAGACAACCATCATTCGCATTTTGTCGATTATTTCGCAAGCATCCAGTTAAAAATGAATTTCTTAAGGATTATATTTTTTTTCTTCGCCTGTTTTTTGGCGTTGAGCGCCGTCACTGGAGCTCCCAGCCCAAAATGGAAGTTATTCAAGAGAATTGTAAGTATAATTTGTGAGTAGTTTGTTAGATCATAGTTGTGGGTTCGACTCATATATATATAATTTTAATTTTGAGGCATTGCGTGTTGAATGGCGGAACTCAACGCCGCGTTTTGTCTTAATATATACATTTTCTATTATTTTTGATGTTTCAACAAAGACATTGTAGAGGAAGATAAGGAAATATTTATTGTTATCATGATAAAATATTTAACATTCACTTTCTTTGCAGGAGAAAATAGGCAGGAATGTAAGAAACGGAATTATCAAGGCCGGTCCAGCTGTACAAGTTGTGGGCCAAGTAGCTACTATAGCTAAGGGATAAATAATTAATACATATTATATAAGAATATTAACTTAAGTTTATTTAAGGTATACCATGTGAATAGATATTATTTATAATATATAATAAGATAGTATCAAGACAAACAACAACAGGCGTCTTAGCACTAGTCTACTCTAATATGCGGGAAGAAGCATGAAGTAGATTTTTTTATATTACTTGCAAAACAATGTAAAATTTTTATGTATGTGAAGGTTTCTAAGAATCTTCCTACTAAGGTGCTTTTGACATATGCGTCAAGGCAAAGGTTAAGGCCTAATTTGTTTATAATGGATCCCAAAGGTGTGCGATTGAAATCCAGACATGTAAAAGTTTTTGTACAGAATTTTAATATTTATTATAGCAATTAACAACATGCACTTTCAGTGGAAAATGGAAACTGCAGTATGTTCTACCTCTCTAAAGCCTGAATTTAAAATAAAAATTATCAATTGTACTAGTCCTAAGATTAATAAATAATAATTTAATACGGAAATAAACATTTAAAACCAATCTTTTTTTTTTTAATTTTAACCTCAAAAATATTTTAATTATCGTCTGGTGTAAGTAAAAGTAAATAGAAATGTTTTTCCTTTTAAAACATTAATATTACGATACACAAGGGTTTTCTCACGGGAAAATATAATTACTTTTTTTTTGTTATTTTATGAGAAAAGTAAAAAAGTGAGGCCATCATGGCCCAGGGGCACAAGGGTGTGACTGTACCGCGACGGTTGACTGTTCGATCCTCACTCGAGGAATTGAAATATTTATCTAAATTTATATTTCGATTACTTCGCTCTGGTTTTTAGTCTATCTGTCCACAGTTCCTTGGCGTGGAAGGAAATTCCTACGATACCGCACAGTAGTGGAGTGCCACGTATCCAGGTGGTGTGGATGATATTTAAGTTTGTGACGTACTGTGCGGTTAGAAAATTCGGCGGCAGGTAACAGGTCAAACAATTCTTCAGAACACTCCCCATGATAAATGCGATAGAGAACGCACGGTGAGGAGACGTCTCTACGCAAAGCCAAAGTGTCAAGCCT
The DNA here is from genome assembly GCA_018247715.1 of Heliconius burneyi. Lineage (NCBI taxonomy): Eukaryota > Metazoa > Arthropoda > Insecta > Lepidoptera > Nymphalidae > Heliconius > Heliconius burneyi. Next base: position 3,223 of record DWGR01005746.1, read on the forward strand.
TTCACAGCTTCTCATTGGATTCCTAATGATTCGAACGGCTCTACGTTGTATTTTGAATTAAATTTCGGTATTGGATTATTCGATTCAATTTCGGTATTTTTTATACTAAAAAAAATTGGCACTAAAGTTATTTGAATTCAGATTAATAAACAAATAATTGTGTAGTTCAAGCAGGCGGAGCCTTGAATAATAAATGGTAACTTTTATAGTTTATATTGAAAAGTTGTTGTATTTCTTGCCAGCTCTTCTTAGCAGACGGCGAACCCATAACTATCGCGTCGCAGCCACACCCCTGTGCCCCTGCGCCACGACACAAGAATTTAATTTAAATTAAATACCAGGAATTTAATTTAATTCATATGAAACTATAAAGAATACTAGTAATGTCTGGAACTCGATTAACGAATTTACTAAAGACATTTCGATTAAAATTATGTTTGAGAAGATTTACGATCGATTAGTTTGATTGTATTTATTACGAGATTTTCATAGTAAATTTAACAACAAACAAAATTTAATGCAAACTCTTTGTTCAATTATTGAATTAATTATAAAAATCGCGCACTACTGAGATGTGTTTACTAAACTGAGTGCTGTCAACAAACTAGCTACCAGATCGCACTAAAAATTGGTATAAGAGGTCAGCACAGTGCTACCAACTTACAAAAAATATATATTTGAAAAATATTCAACGCGCGACTTTTAAATTGAAATTTCCGGATACTTTATTGTCACAATATACATATCTATGCTACTTTTCACAGAGAGAACCTTTCCGATTGCCGCTTCTCGCTAGAACTCAAGAATTCGAATTTGTTGACTGACGTTAGTCAACTCCACGCTTTGTCTTGTTACTAGAGCCGAAATATATGTTTTTTTTGAACCCATCACCATTCCGTCTACCAGTCAAATGTAATTCCGCTCCGTCACTGCGACTCTGAAATGTAATGCCTCAAACCCACGCCTCTTGGAAACCGTCCGAAAAATAAAAAGAAGTGCAGGTTCAAATCCCGCTACGTCTAAATTTTTATACGTTTCTAGAAATCCATTCTTCTATCTTAAGTGTGGAATAAATAAATATTTCCATATTTCGTGCCTAATCGCACATCATCTCATCTCTTTTGACGTAAAATTGGCATTTGACCTACATGTCGTAATAAAGCGGATCGATAGCCTCTCAGGTTAATTTCCTATATTCAAGATTTATTTGTAAAGATATTACATACTGTATCGCATTACTTACGGTAATGTACCATAACCTATTTTTTAGTAAATAAAAAAAAATCATCTTCACGCTGTATCTCGCACACAGCAGGGTAGGCAGCAGGAACCTAGTTTTAAAACACTCCGTTCCCCACTTTCGGATGAATTTTGGAGGCATTGCGTGTTGAGTGACAGAACTCAACGCCGCGCTTTGCCTCGACACCAGAGCGAAGAAATGGAAATATAAACGTAAGTAAATTTTTCACTTCCTCCAGTTATTCTCTGGTAGAAGATAATTAAGCGTTATCAACGAGTAAGTTTGTAATTATTAATCATATAATATACATTTTTAGATGTCTCTATAGCAAAGAAAATCGAGATACCACGTGTTGAGTGGCGTAACTCTACGCAGTAATTTGCCCACCAGCCAGGAAATGGATTTTCATTTACCATTTCCCATTAACTTTTTTCGTTCATTCCAACGAATGGGGATAGAATCAACAACCATTGCTGCTTAAAATTAGAATATTATTTTTTTTTTCATTTGTTTGTCGTGTGTATAGCCGCGTGTAAGATCTAGTCATTTAATATACCTACATACCGTATACTGTTAGATGCCATTGTAGCATAATTTAGATTGAATTATTCGAACGACACAGTCGTGGGTTGTGTGGGTTTCATTTAAAAAAGAAAAAATATATATTTAAAAAGCTGTACTTATAGTTAAAAAAGTATTAATTTAAAATATTTTTATACCTTTATTTTTCTATTTTTTCTTAGTGATGGTGAAGGAAAAGCTTATAACACTTTGTGCTGTGTACTGTAAACACTTTGTGTTTGTGTGTGTCTGAAATTATAAAGAATAAAATTTTGTCTTTATATTATAGTTATTTTGCTTCACGCTGTAGGTATATTGCGGGATAAGCAAAAGAAACTTCGAATAAAAAGTTAGTATAAAAAGCTACATAGTTTAAATTTTAAATTCCAGCTTCGATTTCGCTTCGAGCTGCTTCACGTTTTTCCCCATTGCGGGGTAGGCAGAGAGAATTTGGTGTTAAGACACTGCGCCAATTATATTAATATGTCTATATTCTTTTAATATACAAGGAAATAGATTTTACATTCTTAAATATAAGCTATTATAAAAAATACAATTAAAAATATAGAAAAAAAAACACTCTTCCAAGGGCGGGACAAGAGTCTAAGCAATCGGTGGCTAGGGCTCCAGTTAACGTTATTACTATTCACACATTAATATACTGATGTAGTGTCGGGTCACTTAGCTTATGTAGACATAGTAAGTTATCGTCCACTGGTTTTCATTGTGACATTATTCAATTTGAAAATAAATTCACTATAAAATCTGTTTAAGTTAATATGAGTTCGTTGTTGTGTGTATGAATAATGGTGAACCGCGAGGGAGCGCTGCGGGGTATTAATATACTACCTACTTTCATTTAAACGATATTAAGGTAGAATATTGATGTATTTCATTTTTATTTTAAATTTATGCAAATACATATACAGAGGCCATTGAGTCGCAGTGGCACAAGTGTGTGACTTGTAAGCGAGGTAATTGTAGACTCGTGGGAATCGAATCCACAACTACCGCGCGCCCGGAAGTGATTTAACCGAGCATGGAGTGTAAGCACTAGGCTCCCAGGTACCATGAGCCCACTCAGTTATGCCTATTGGATACAGCGTAAAGAAAAAATATTAAAATATTTAAGTTTGTGGCCGTTTTCTTTTCCTTATTCTGGTAATAACTTAATGAGACAACGCGGTATCAATTACCGCCACTGAACTCGCAATATCTCGAAAATTGAACGGCGCGTGAGGAACAAATTGTCTTACTAGGCTTGCTCTGTCATACCTTACCTTACCATACCTATTAGAAACCTGTTTTGTGATCCTTTTGATTTTCAATAAAAAAAATAAATAAATAACATATCCTACATTAGTGAGTGTGAGTCTTAGATTGTCTGGTATTCCATAGTCCATTTCCAGAGAAAAAATATTTATTTTAAAACACAATTGACTAACCTAATTAAGTTGGTAAATTTGACAAAGTTTGACGTCACTTCCGGTTATCCGTTTTGAGGCTGCCGGTCCTTATAATAATTAAATTGTACAATTGACTTTGAAAAGAGTTGAGAGAGTTGAAAAGTTGTAGAGTTTCTTGCCGGCTCTTCTCGACAGAACTGCCATCGAACCGGTGGTAGCAATACGTTTATTCGACGATTGAAGAGTGCTTATTTTTTATATTTAGATTCAAGATTTATCTCGCTTGTAGTGTGGGTATTTCATAAATATTTTAATTTAATTAAATTAGATCAGCTTCACGCTGTATCCTGCACACAGCAGGGTAGTCGGAGGGAGCCTAGTCCTAAGATGCTCCGTTCCCCACTATCCGCTGAATTCTGGAAGCATTGCGTGTTGAATGGCAAAACTCAACCCCGCGCTTTGTCGACACCAGAGCGACTGGTTTCCATTGGGCTTATATTAATAGTCTATTTAAATTAATAATATTTGTAATTAAAATTTCAATTTGAATTCGAGATTGTGTATGACAGTGCTATTGACAGACCTTGTATTTTGATTTACTAGAGCGGGGAAATCGAAAATTGATTAATTTTTACTTTTTATAATCGAACGCATGACCACTGGTTACAATTAGCGCTATGCTACAATAGTCTCAAATCAGTAATTTTTTCTGGTAAAAAATTACTTTTTTAAAATGATAGGTATACGTTTAAAATGATTAAGCTTTTTATATGACTGACGCAATAACGGTGTATCTATAATTGAACTTCTTGTTTGATTCTAATTCTATTTTATATATATTACTTATACGAATGTTTTTACTTTTTAAATATTGAATGAACCAAATAATTATCTTTTGTGTTTACAGTTGAAAATAATAAAATTATGTTATATGCTCTAGAAAAAGCCCTCTGGCTGCTGACTAAGGGCTTAGTCAATAAGTGATATTCTCGTGTCGTAATAGACTATTGTGTTATAACGAATTTTTGAATATCAACCCTAAATAAAAAAATGCAATAGCATTTCACATGAAAATTATATATTTCTGAGATATATGACATCCTACTAATATTATAAAAGTAAATTTTTGTAAGGATCGATGTTTGTTTCATTTTCACGTTTAACTGAACAGAATTAGATGAAACTCAGCAGTATTATCGTATGAGTACATTAGAATAATAAATTGTATATTTATATATGCTATTTACATTGTATGTAAAGATATACAATTTGGCCTTGATATAAAAATAAATTAAAGCGGGCGAAGCCGCGTGTGGATCTCTAGTTAACATACTTTAATCATAATACCAATGTTTACTAAACACACTGGACATAAATGCGGATCCTAATTATAACATAATTATTGAGAGAGGGATTCACTAGTATCTCGAATTCCGGGAGATCCTCACGACCTCTTATCAAAACATATTTACGAGTAACTCAATAACTACATTAATATGGAATATGACCCTTATTCGTAATAACATAAGGTCTCTATAATTAAGTTAGTGTTTTAATGATCGTAAAATTAAATATGTTAAGGTCATTATTATTTCTCATATAAAGTTAGTATCGGAACTGTTTAATTGTATTCTAAAGCGAATCATCGTGTATTCAAAATGAACTTTGGTAAAATCTTCTTGTTTGTCTTCGCGTGTATAGTGGCGTTTAGTACCGTGAACGCCGCGCCTAGATGGAAGTTTTTAAAGAAAATTGTAAGTATATTTATTTTTAATTTTTTGACGACTCCTTGAATCATAGTGTAAAGGCATCGCTTATAATCTCCAACTTTCAAGACACTGCATCTCGAGTGGTGGAATTCAATGCCGCGCTTTCTCATCTTATGAGAGTGAAAAAATTAAATAATCCATTTCCTTAATTGCAATCGATCCCACAACTGATTACAGTCAAAGGCTGTCCTTCTCGCCACGACCGCTAATAATATTATTATAATAATATTATCTTGGCGCACAAGGATAGCTATTTCTGTCAACGAAATGGATATGCCCTACTTTGTTACCTTAAGGAGTGATTACATTTAAATAATTTTTATTTGTTGAGGCTCTGATAAGGCAAAATAACACTATTTCCGCCATTCAACACCCAATGACTGGTATTCACATCCAATGACAAGAAAGAAGAATGTTGTGATATTAGTATTTCTATGCCCAATCTGCTATGAGATTTATTCCCCTTAGAATGATAGGCTTACAAATAAAAAACTGATAATTACAATAACTTTATTTTCTTTGTATAAAACAGCGTATTTCATTTCCTTTAACAGAAAATGTCAGTTTCAAAAATTAAAATGTGAAAGCTTCTTTGATGTCAGTACACTGGCGTACAAAGAACTAACATACCTTTCGTTACGTTAGCTTGAATGGCAGCAAACTAAAATAGTTTTAGGCGGCGTGTACGCCTACTTTTTTAGTTAAATATTTGATTAATGTAATTTTTCAAGAATTGTCTAGGCTTTGTATGAAAAAATATACATCTATCTTTTTTTAACTTACCCGTATGTAGATATTATATTTAAGCGGGAAAACTTATTTAAATCTTATGTAAATTGTGTATTCTATTTCGTATGACATGCGGCAGAAGTTTTTAACTTTACTTCTGAAAAATAATTAATTTCCTTCAAATGAGAATCGATTCCACAACCGCGTTTACTAGTAATTTATATTTTATCTCTTTCTAGGAAAAAGTGGGAAGAAACGTCCGAGATGGTATCATCAAAGCTGGTCCAGCAGTTCTTGTAGTGGGTCAAGCGGCATCCATCGTCGGAAAATGAATCCTTATTATTGAACAGTTGTATCCTAATAGCGCCATATTTTGTTTATAAAAGTATTATTTATTAAATTATGTTTAAGAGAATATGTAGTATTTTTTAAGCCCTTAAGACTGGAAAGTGTAAAAATCTTTACAAACGGTAGGGAAGCACTGAATAACCTAATAGAATTTAAAACAATATATTTTTTAAAAATTTTGTTTGTTTGTGCGCTTGTTCACTCTAATCTCAGAATCGGATTAATTGATTTAACTACAGTTTTCATTATTGTATTTTGGCAAGCTTACCTTTAACATTCAGTGTTAAATCGGCTTATAAATAAAAATTGTATTTACATGGGTTGTATAAAGAAAAGCTTTTTATATATTTTCATTATAATAACCATGAAAAAATATCATAGAGGCATGGTAGTAATGTAATTACAACTTAATTAGTTAGAATGCATTCAAATCTTGTTATGACAAGTCAGTATGTACTATAGTCTGACATTATTTAACGCAGTCGTAAGCATAACATATGCTCGCATAAATACACTTAAGACGAAATTTACTTATGTAAATCCTAACCTTACGTTCATACCGCACATAGCAGTAACATATAAGCAGAGGAAATGCGTCAATCTAAGGTTTAGCTGAGTGACGAAACCACTCGTTATTTTATTTCATCGCGAGGAAACGAAATTATCTTTTGGGGCGCCCTTAAAGTGATCGACTTTCTCACAGGCAGCCACTTAGTGCTTTAATTTTTTCAGGGACAGAGTACTCTCTTCCTTACCGAACCGGTATCGCTGTAAAAGCCAATAGGGCTAACAGCATTAACCTCATGTTCGAAAAAAAAGTGAGAAATCGACCTCACAACCAGTCGTGTTTCACACATCACATTCGCGCTTGAGCACCTGGCCTCTGCTAATT